>CM042173.1:2799656-2834656 GCA_023376005.1 Doryteuthis pealeii | reverse complement strand
TGCTCCATATAGAAATTATTCAATTTTGGACGATTTGGACGTTCACATTTTTAACTAGAGGGTATTGCAAGATGATAACGGTCATACAATTAAGGATCATCAGTATCTATATATAGATATTATTTCAAGAGAGGCAAATTGTCTTTTAAAGATATATAAAACACTAATAAGACCTTATATAGAATATTGTACTCAGGCCTGAGCTCCAGTGTCTAGACATGGGAATTGGAGTTGAATATTGAGATTAGGGAGCATACAAAAAGAGAGACAAAATTTATTAAAAAAAGATTTGGACGGACTCATTTTTAACCAGAGGGTGTTGCAAGATAATAACAGTCGTACAATTAAGGAACACGAGTATTAATATATAGATTCTGATTTTATTCCTGACGTACACTCCTCTGATGAGGGAACTAAAAATGGATTCGCTTTTTTTATTTTATTTTATTCCTTTTTATTTATTTATTTATTTGATTTATTAAAATGTACTTTAAGCACTTATTCTATTGTACATTTTTTTTGTTCTTAAGGGCGCTATTCTTTGCCTAACAATATTATCCCTTTTTTGTGTATGTTTCGACGCCAGCAGCCAAAATGGCGACCTTCCCCTTTTTGTAACACCAAAAAACAGACGACACGTTACATTAAACATGGCCGCCACCAACGATTAATCGAACGCCCTAAGCCACAAATACAAGCGGGATCATCATTGAAGGAAAATGAAGAAAAATAAAGTATAACGCTGAAAAAATACACAATAAATGAAAATATAACGTAATGTAAGAAATAAAAATGGGTTTGATGTGTGCGTAGGCCAGGATTATACAGAAAGAAATGTATTATTATTATTATTATTATTATTATTATTATTATTATTAGCACGTATTATTATTATTATTATTATTATTATTATTATTATTATCAATAGCACGTATTATTTACTCCTTTTGAGTTTTCACATCAGTGTTAGCTGATGGTCTTTCACTGGAGTCTGGGTGACAGCAAGTCTCCAGGTCTCCAGGACTCTTCTGAGTATTCTGGCAGAGTGCAGCAGTGCAGTGTTCTGAATGGTTTCAATCCTTCCTCTGATTTCCAAACTTTCCAAACCCCTTTCCAATCCTTTTGGGACTGTTCCAAGTGCACCAACTACAATTGGTATCACTTTCACTTTCATATTCCATAACTTTTTCAGTTCTCTGGCAAGGTCCAGATATTTATCCATTTTTTCATTTTCCTTCAGCTTCACCCTGTGATCTGCTGGAACTGCAAAATCCACCAGTTGACAAGTTCTTATTTCAAAGTCCCAGATTATTATTATTATTATTATTATTATTATTATTATTATTATTAACGAGTTGTTCCATAATTTTCTGGTCGTTATCATCCTGCTTTGTTAGAAATGAGACCGTCAAAATCGTCCAAGATTTAATGCAAAAATGTAAATCATGATTATCTAGTGTCGCTTAATCGCCGAATTCTTATTTCTAATGAGTGCCATCATCTCAGCTGGACAATTCCGTTTTTATTAGAAAGAAAGAAAGGTAAGAAAAATGACATGCTACACAGAAAAAAGATAATAAGAAAGAAAGAGAGTAAAGGAAGATAGAAAGAGGCAGTGAGACCGTAGAAGCGATAATGCTAATTATTATATGATAACTTAATTATTACACGTTTTATATGTTTACTTAAGAGCTATTGCTAAATAGTTCAATATGTAAAAGTATAATAATCTTGATTTAACTCTCTCTACTCTCTCTTCCCATCTATGGGTTAAATAGAAAAATGTATTTATAAAAAAATTGTATTATCCATTAATTGATTTATTTCAAAATTTTATCGGCGTTAAATGACCCACTGAGGTTGATATGCCGTAAAAAAAACCCCAAACCAAACCATCTCTCTTTCTTTCATTCTTTTCATCTTTTCATCATGTTTGATTGAAACAGATTAGCGTTATCGCTTCCACGCACTCATCCCCTCTCTATCTTTTCTTGCCCTCTTTCTTTCTTCTTATATTTTTCTGTGTAGCATGTCCTTTTTCATCCCTTTCTTTCTTCATGATGAAAACGGAATGGCACATTATTTAGCTGAGATGACGACTCACAAGAAATAAGAATTCGGCGGATAATCAACACCAGATAATCATGATTTACATTTTTGCATTTCATCTTGGACGATTTGGACGGTCTCATTTTTAACCAGAAGGTGTTGTAAGATGATAATGGTCGTACTTTTAAGGAACATCAGGACTAATATACAGATATTATTTCAAGGGAGGAAAATGTTCTTTTAAAGATTTATAAAACCCTAATAATAGAATATTGTACTCAGGTATTTGCCTCTCACCCCACTTATGACGGCGTGACACAAGGACATTTTTATGTGGGTCCACCCAAAAGCCGAAGCTCATGGGTGGTAAGCACAAAAAATGCGTTGATCCCGTCTGCATTCCCCCTCAAGGGGGAGCGCACCAGGCACTGGGCAATAAATTCAGCCCTGCCCCTTTAAATCAAGTGTGTAGGTATTGTCTGGGGGGGGGGGCTATCCCCCCCGGATCAACGCTGTTAATTTTACTTAGCCGCTCCAGAGGCCGAAGCACTCTGAAGCAGGCTCAGTAATCACCGTAATAGAATATTGTACTGAGGCCTGGGCTCCAGTGTCTAGACATGGAAATTGGAGTGTAGTATTTAGATTAAAAGAGTAACAAAACCCAATAAAATGATTTGGACGGTCTCATTCAGAACCAGAGCGTGTTACAGGATGATAACAGTCGTACAATTAAGGAACAACAGTATTAATATAGATTAACAAATAAAAAATGGCGGCTAATGAACATGTATTGAGGCAAATTGTCGCCTGTGAATATTTCTCGTTAATTATGGCAGTTGATTCGATACACGTAGAGTGTGTCATGCGCACTCACACATGTCTGTATAGACGCTGGCTGACGAACAGACGCGGGAATATTAATAAGTGTGAATATATTCGCACAGGGAACACATACATGGAAGGCGTAACACAGCGCCACACAGACAGACTATTATCAGTGTAAAAGGGAAAAAAATGAATCCGAAGAAATTAGCGGGAAAAGTGGAAAAAATAATCTTAGGTGTAAAGTAGTAGAAATAAATAAATAAAGAAAGAAAGAAATAAAAAAGAAAGAAAGAAAGAAAGATTGAAAGAAATGTTGAAAGAAAATATCTGGATATCGAAGTAAAAATGAATAAATAGATAAAGAAAGAAAGAAAGAAAGAAGTAAAGAAAGTGACTGGTTATCCAAGAAAAAGAAAGAAAGAAAGAAAGAAAGAAAGAAAAATTTTAAAAGGAAAAATATTAAAAGAAAGTACCAGGATATCGAAGAATAAAGAAGTAAAGAAAGAAAGAAAAAAAAGAAAGAAAGAAAGAAAGAAAGATTAAAGGAAGTGTCAGGATATCGAAGAAAAAAAAGTAAAAATAAATAAATATTGAAAGAAAGAAAGATTGAAAGAAAGTACCTGTATATCGAAGAAGAAAGAAGAAAAAAGAAGAAAGAAAGAAAGAAAGAAAGAAAGAAAGAAAGATTGAAGGAAGTACCAGGATATCGAAGAAAAAAAGTAAAAATAAATAAATAAAGGAAGGAAGGAAGGAAGAAAGAAAGAGTGAAAGTTTGATATCCACTTAACTGGATATAAAAGAAAAAGAAAGAAAGTGCATGTATATTGAAGAAGAAAGAAAGAAAGAAAGTTTGAAAGAAAGTTTGAAAGAAAGTTTGAAAGAAAGTGCCTGGATATTCAATAAGAAAGAAGTAAAATAAATAAATAAATATTGAAAGAAAGAGTGAAAGAACGTAACTGAATATCGAAGAAGAAAGAAAGAAAGAAAGAAAGAAAGAAAGAAAGAAAGAAAGAAAAAGTGAAAGAACGTAAATGGATTTGTATTTTGGTATTGGGGAAGATGGGGGTAGTTATATCTTACAGAGAGTGAGGCATCAGGTGGGAAAGGTCGGAAGGCAAACGTGTTGCTGATCTTACTTTCATTCACTTTTTCTTCTTCTCTCTTTTATGGATGCATGTATGAATATAACTTTTCCCCCCTCTTTTCCGTGACTCACACCTTACACTCTTAAGTAGGTAGGTAGATACAACAGTATTTTTTTTTTTTTTTTGTTCTTTCTCCTTTTGTCAAATGATTTTTTAAGACACGGAAAACTTTGATAAGAATGACACTCTCTCTTTCTTTCTTTCTCTCTCTCTCCCTCTCTCTCTCTCTTTCCCCCTCTCTCTCTCTCACACACACCCACACTCACACGCCACACTCACACACACACACACACACACACACAATTCTTTTTGTTGTTGTTTGTTTTTCGGGTTTAATGTGAGAAAATAAATGACATATTTTTTCTTTGGATTGTAAACCGAAACTGAATTTTTTTCTTTCCTTGTGTCTTGTGCAATGATTGATAAATAAAACATCTAAGTATTCAACATTTACATTCGAATTGTAATTGTCCACTTGTATGACTATAATCAACAAGAAACAATAACTAAAAAACAAATAAGAATCTAAAAATTAAAAAAAATATCGAAACTTCTTTTTTTTTTATGTTTATATTTTTTTAGACATTCCGAGGCTTCATAATCCCCAATCTTAATAGTCACAGAAAAAAAAAAGAACACGTTTTAAATAATGTCTTGAAGTGTATCTTGATTATAAAAAAGACAAGAAAAAAATTAACTTTTTTTCCTTTCTCCGTGACTCACATCTTACACTCGTATGTAGGTAGGTAGATACAACAGTATTTTTTTTTCTACTTTTGTCAAACGATTTTTATTGCAACTTTGCAGAAAATTATATATGACACGGAAAACTTTGATAAGAATGACACAAAGAAATTCTTTTCTAAGGTTTGATATAAGACAATAAATGACATGTTTCTTTCTTTGGACTGTTAAACAAGACTGATTTTTTTTCTCTCTGTTTCTTGTCCAATGATTGGTAAATAAAACATTTAAGTAATTACTTTCGAATTGTAGTTGTCCATTTGTACAACTACAAACAACAAGAAAACACCACCAACTAAAAAAACAATTAAAAAGCTAAAAAAAAAATAAAAAATAATCAACGGTTTTATTTTTTTGTTATTTATTTATTATTTATTTATATCTTATTTATTCATTTTTTTTGTTGACATTCCGAGGGTTCATAATCCCCAATCTTAACACTCACAGAAAAAGAGGAAAAAAAGACACGTTTTAAATAATGTTTCTCAAGTGTATCTTGATATAAAACATCTAACTAATTACATTCGAATTGTAATGATCCATTTGTACGACTATAATAAACAAGAAGCACCAACCAAAAACAACAATGCTCGTAATTTGACCATCGGATGGCTATAGGAAGAAAGATTATACAGAAAGGATAATGGAATAAAAACTTCATAGTCCAGTAGGGACTGAGGCTGCCGTTTATACGTGGCCTCTTACTTCAACGGATGGCAGAGACGGGTCTGTTGAAATTACTGAAACCATTAGGTGGGTTTTCTGAGGACTTCCCCGATTTGAAGGGAATCTTGGAGAATTGTATTCTACAAGACTACGACTCTAAAAGCTATGAGAGCATAAAAACGACTATAATAAACAAGAAGCTAAAAAGGACAAAAAAAAATCAATGAAACTTTTATTTTATTTATTTATTTTTTGTTTTATTTATTTAATTCTTTTTAGACATTCTGAGGAGTTTATAATCTCCACTCTTAACAGTCACAGAAGAAAAACCTTATAGTTCCGAGTTTAGAGGGGGGGGATATAATTTTGCTATTTTGCCTCAAAATTAAGGCTGTGCGGTGTCGCAAAATCTCAGTGTTTATTTTTAGTTTTTTAAAAATACTTTCATACATTCAATATTTCTGAAATTTGGTATGTAAGGCAAATAAGGACTGTAAAATCCAAATATCCAACTATTTTAACCCTATACCTCATAGAAAATTTTATTTTGCCCACCCAAATGCATGACTCCAAAATCAACAACTTTTCACCTATGTAGCTTACGGTCAGTCTATTGAAAATGGGTCCTCTTGTTTTATAATCTCCAACTTATATAAATTAAATTTGATTTGGTTTGGTTTTATAATCTCAACTCTTAACAGTCACAGGAAAAAAAATAGAAAAGAAAATACACGTTTTAAATAATGTCTCTCAAGTGTGTCTTTATTATAAAAAGTACAAAAAGAAAATCATTTTTTTTTCCTTTATCTCCGTGACTCACACCTTACACTCTTAAGTAGGTTGGTAGATATAAAAAGTATTTAAAAGAATTCTTTTTGTTCTTTCTCCTTTTGTCAGAAGATTTTTTATTGCAATTTTGCAGAAAATTATATATGACACGGAAAACTTTGATAAGAACGACAGAAAGAAAATACTTTTTTTTCTTTCTAAGTGCAATCGACTTGATGTAAGACAATAAATGACATGTTTTTTTCCTTTGGACTGTTAACCAAAACTGATTTTTTTCTTTCTTTGTTTCTTGTGCAATGATTGATAAATAAAACATCTAACTAATTACATTCGAATTGTAATTGTCCATCTGTACGACTATAATCAACAAGAAACAACAACTAAAAAAACAACAAGCAAAAGCTAAAAAAAAAAAAATCAACGAAACTTTGGTTTTATTTATTTATTTATTTGGGTTTTATTTACCAATTTGTCTATTCTTTTTTTACATTCCGAGGGTTCATAATCCCAAATCTTAACAGTCACAGAAAAAAAGAAAAAAAGATACGTTTTAAATAATGTCTCTCAAGTGCGTCTTGAAAAAAGACGAGAAAAAAATTAACTTTTTTTCCTTTCTCCGTGACTCACATCTTACACTCGTATGTAGGTAGGTAGATACAACAGTTTTTTTGTTTTCTACTTCTGTCAAACGATTTTTATTGCAACTTTGCAGAAAATTATTAATGACACGGAAAAATATTTTTGATAAGAATGACACAAAGAAATTCTTTTCTAAGTGCAATGGGTTTGATGTAAAACAATAAATGACATGTTTTTGCTTTGGACTGTTAAACAAGACTGTTTTTTTCTCTTTGTTTCTTGTCCAATGATTGGTAAATAAAACATTTAAGTAATTACATTCGAATTGTAATTGTCTATCTGTACGACTATAATAAACAAGAAACAACAACTACAAAAACAAACAAAAAGCTAAAAACAACAAAAAAAAACCCCCACAAAACACATCAACAAAACTTTGGTTTTATTTATTTATTTATTGGTTTGGTTTGGTTTGTTTTGTTTTACGGCATATCAACCTCAGTGGGTCATTTAATGCCGATAAAGTTTTAAAATAAATCAATTCTTAATGGATAATACAATTTTTTTATAAATACATTTTTCTATTTAACCCATAGATGGGACCCTAACAGGTACTACCACTCCGGGTCAGAGTAGACCAGGGAGCAAGGGTGATGAATGGGGTGCTCCACATTCCCCAAACCTCCAATTCTGGAACCTCACCATCAGATAGAGTTTAACGTCATTCCCAGGACATGTAGACCCGCAGCCACCGCCTTCTAGCACCCATATGATAAAAAGGGGTTGGGGCTTGCTATAAGGGCAATAGGGTTGGGAAAATCATATAGGTGTTATTTATTGGGGTTTTATTTACCAATTTATCTATTCTTTTTTACATTCCGAGGGTTCATAATCCCAAATCTTAACAGTCACAGAAAAAAAGAAAAAAAAGAAAAAAAAAGAAACGTGTTAAATAATGTCTCTCAGGTGTGTCTTGATTATAAAAAAAAGACAAGAAAAAAAAAATTCCTCTTTCTCCGTGACTCACACCTTACACTCTTAAGTAGTTAGGTAGATACAAACGTTTTTTTTTCTTTTTTTTTCATTTTCATTTGGTCAAAGGATTTTTATTGTAACTTTGCAGAAAATTATTTATGACACGGAAAAACTTTGATAAGAATGACACAAAGAAAATAAATTCTTTTTTTTAGTTTTTTTTTTTTTTAGTTTTTTTTTTTTCTAAGTGCAATGGGCTTAATGTGAGATAATAAATGACATGTTTTTCCTTTGGACTGTTAACCAAGACTGATTTTTTTTCTCTCTTTGTTTCTTGTGCAATGATTGGTAAATAACATTTAAGTAATTACTTTCGAATTGTAGTTGTCCATTTGTACAACTACAAACAACAAGAAAACACCACCAACGAAAAAAACAATTACAAAGCTAAAAACGAAAAAAAAAAAAAAAAAAAAAAAAAAAATCAACGGTTTTATTTTTTGGTTTTATTTATTTATCTATCTATTTATTTTTATCTTATTTATTCATTTTTTTTTTTTTTGACATTCCGAGGGTTCATAATCCCCAATCTTAAAACTCACAGAAAAAGAAAAAAAAGACACGTTTTAAATAATGTTTCTCAAATGTATCTTGATTAAAAAAAGACAAGAAAAAGTGATAGACAAGCTTGTATGATTATTTAATGGCTTCGTACAAATTCTCAGCGTCCGTTCTGAGTTGAAAAAAGAAAAAAAAAAAAAAAAAAGTAAAGAAAAAAACTATACATCACGCCTTCCGGCAAGTTGACCAGTCGTCATTAAACATCTGTACTCCATTGTTGGCGCTTTTTATCAATAATTAGTTTCTGTTTTATGTAGGATACATTTTACTGGCATATAAATTCGCTTAAAAAAGGCGAAGAGAAGAAGAAAAAAAATCAGTGACGTTTTGATACCGTTTTTGAAATGTGGAAGAAAAGAAAAGAAAATTAACGACTGGTTTAAGATGTTTTTTTTCCCATTTAAGTATTCATTAGTATAACATTTCAGTTTTGATCTCTCTGAATATCTATCTATCTATCTATCCATCTGGATATATAAGACGATCTATCTATCAATATCTCTATCTATCTATCTATCTATCTGGATAGATAAGACTATCTATCTATCTATCTATCTATCTATCTATCTATCTATCTGGATAGATAGGACTATCTATCTATCCATCTATCTATCTGGATATATAAGACTATCTATCTATCTATCTATCTATCTGGATATATAAGACTATCTATCTATCTATCTATCTATCTGGATATATAAGACTATCTATCTATCTATCTATCTATCTATCTATCTGGATATATAAGACGATCTATCTATCAATCTCTCTACATCTATCTATCAATCTCTATCTGGATTGATAGGACTATCTATCTATCTATCTATCTATCTATCTATCTGGATATATAAGACTATCTATCAATTATCTATCTATCTATCTATCTATCTATCTATCTATCTGGATATATATCAATCTCTCTACATCTATCTCTCGACCTATCTGTATGGATATATAGGACTATCTATCTATTATCTATCTAACTAACTAACTAACCAACTAACTAACTAACTATCCAGATAATATATATATAACTAGCAGGATCTGTGGATATACCACAGTGCAATGATTTAATTATTACAATGTTTGATATGTTTACTTAAGAGCTATCGCTAAATAGTTCAATGTGTAAAAAGTATAATAATCTTGATTTAATTCTCTATCACTCTTTCTCCTTTTTTTTTTCGTTCTTTTCATTATGTTCGATTAAAACAGATTAACTTTATTTCTCCCGCGCGCTCACTCACACCCTTTCTCTCTCTCTTTCCCCTACTCTCTTTCTTTCTTTCTTTCTTTCTTATTGTATTTTTCTCTCTCTCTTTCTCCTACTCTCTTTCTTTCTTTCTTTCTTATTGTATTTTTCTCTCTCTCTTTCTCCTACTCTCTTTCTTTCTTTTCTTCTTTCTTTCTTATTGTATTTTGCTCTCTCTCTTTCTCCTACTCTCTTTATTTCTTTCTTTCTTTCTTTCTTTCTTATTGTATTTTTCTCTCTCTCTTTCTCCTACTCTCTTTCTTTCTTTCTTTCTTTCTTATTGTTTTTTCTCTCTCTCCTTCTCCTACCTCTTTCTTTCTTTCTTTCTTTTCTTTCTATTGTATTTTTCTTCTCTCTTCCTCCTTTCTCTCTTTCTTTCCTTTCTTTCTTCTTATTGTATTTTTTCTCTCTCTCTTTCTCCTACTCTCTTTCTTTCTTTCTTTCTTCTTCTTATTGTATTTTTCTCTCTCTCTTTCTCCTACTCTCTTTCTTTCTTTTCTTTCTTTCTTTCTTTCTTATTGTATTTTTCTCCCTCTCTTTCTCCTACTCTCTTTCTTTCTTTCTTTCTTTCTTTCTTATTGTATTTTTCTCTTTCTCTTTCTCCTACTCTCTTTCTTTCTTTCTTTCTTTCTTTCTTTCTTATTGTATTTTTCTCTCTCTCTTTCCCCTACTCTCTTTCTTTTTCTTTCTTTCTTTCTTATTGTATTTTTCTCTCTCTCTTTCTCCTACTCTCTTTCTTCTTTCTTTTCTTTCTTATTGTATTTTCTCTCTCTCTTCTCTCTCTCTCTTTTCTCTTTCTTTCCTTTCTCTTATTGTATTTTTCTCTCTCTCTTCCCCTACTCTCTTTCTTTCTTTCTTCTTTCTTTACTTATTGTATTTTCTCTCTCTCTTTTCTCCTACTCTCTTCTTTCTTTCTTATTGTATTTCCTCTCTTCTCTTTCTCCTAACTCTCTTTCTTTCTTTCTTTCTTTCTTATTGTATTTTCTCTCTTCTCTTTCTCCTACTCTCTTTCATTCTTTCTTTCTTATTGTATTTCTCTCTCTCTCTTTCCCCTACTCTCTTTCTTATCTTCTTTCTTTTCTTTCTACTATTTGTATTTTTCTCTCTCTCTTTCTCCTACTCTCTTTCTTTCTTTCTTTCTTTCTTCTTGATTTGTATTTTTCTCTCTCTCTTTCTTCCTACTCCTCTTTCTTTCTTTCTTTCTTATTGTATTTTTCTCTCTCTCTTTCTCCTACTCTCTCTTTCTTTCTTTCTTTCTTTCTTATTGTATTTTTCTCTCTCCTTTTCTCCTACTCTCTTTCTTTCTTTCTTTCTTTCTTATTGTATTTTTCTCTCTCTCTTTCTCCTACTCTCTTTCTTTCTTTCTTTCTTTCTTTATTCGTATTTCTTCTCTACTCTCTATTCTCTCTTTCTTTCTTTCTTCTTTCTTTCTTTCTTTCTTTTCTTTCTTTTCTCTTCTTATTTGTATTTTTCTCTCTCTCTTTCTCCTACTCTCTTTCCTTTTTTTTTCTTTTTCTTTCTTTTTTTCTTTCTTTCTTTTTTTATTGTATTTTTTTCTCTCTCTCTTTCCCCTTACTCTCTTTCTTTCTTTCTTTCTTTCTTTTCTTATATGTATTTTTCTCTCTCTCTCTTTCTTCCTACTCTCTTTCTCTTTCTTTTCTTTCTTTCTTCTTTATTGTATTTTTCTCTTCTCTCTTCTCCTACTCTCTTTCTTTCTTTTTCTTTCTTTCTTTCTTATTGTTATTTTTCTCTCTCTCTTTCTCCTACTTCTCTTTCTTTCTTCTTTTCTTTCTTATTTGTTATTTTTCTCTCTCTCTTTCTCCTACTCTCTTTCTTCTTTCTTCTTTCTTTCTTTCTTATTGTATTTTCTCTTCTCTCACTTTCTCCACTCTCTTTACATTTATTTTCTTTCTTTATCTCTCCNATTATAGGGAGACGCACTTGAAGCATTATCTCTCAAACCGTATCTTTTTATTTCCTCTTTCTTCTGTGATGTAAGATCTTTGGGATTATGAACCCTCGGAATGTAAAACACAAAGATAGACAAATTGGGTAAATAGACCCCATAAAGAAGGTAACATAAAACCAATTTCGTTAGATTTTTTTTTTTTTTTTTTAGGCCCTTTTGCTTGTTTGTTTTTTTTGTTTTTTTTTTTTAGTCGTTGTTCTGTGTCTTGATTAGTCGTACAACTGGGACAATTACATTCGAATTATTACTTAGATGCCGCCTTTTATTTATCACGTTCATTGCACAAAAACAAAGGAATGAATAAAAAAATCAGTTTTGGTTAACAGTCCGAAGAAAGAAGATGTCATTTTATTGTTTTACATTCAGTCGATTGCACTTAGAAAGAAAAGTAATTTCTCTTATGGTCGTTCTTAATCAAAGTTTCCTGTCAATACTAGATTTTTCGGCAAAATTTGCACATAAAAACTTTCTGACAAAAGGAGACAGAACAAAAAGCAATTTCTTTTAAATACTTTTTATATTACCAACCTATTTTTAAAGAGTATAAGAGTGTGAGTCACGATGCACAGAGCGGAAAAATGATTTTCTATCTGTACTTTTATTATAAACACAGCTTGACGAGACATTATTTAAAATTGTATTTTCGTGTTATTTATGTTCTTTTCCTGTAGACTGCTTGAAGGAGGGAATGTATTTGAGACCGCTGCGGAGAATCTACACTAAAAACATGAAAAACTGACTCAACATAGAAACAAAAACAAAAACAGAGTATTTCTCCACATTGATTGTTTTTGTGCCTTTTTAGGCTTCTTAATTGTCCGTTTCTTGTTGATTATAGTCGTCAAAATGGATAATACAATTCGAATGTAAACAGTTAGATGTTTTATTTACGCATCATGTTCACAAGAAACAAGAAAGAAAAAAATCATTTGGTTAACGCATCAAAGAAAGAAACATGGTAATTTATTGTTTACAATCAAATCGATTGCACTTAGAAGAAAAAAAAGTATTTCTTTATGTCGTTCTTATCAAAAGTTTTCCCGTGTCATATATAATTTTCTGCAAAATTGCAATAAAAAACTTCTGAAAAAAGGAGAAAGAACAAAAAGAATTCTTTTAAAATACTTTTCTATCTACCAACTACTTAAGTGTAAGGTGTGAGTCCCGGGAAAGGAAAAAAAATGATTTTCTTTTGTCACTTTTATAATAAGATACACTTGAGAGACATTATTTAACGACGTGTATTCTTTTCTATTTTTTTCCTGCGTGACTTGTAAGAGTGGAATTTATAAAACCAACCGAAATCAAATTAATTTTTATAAGTTGGAGATTATAAAACAGAGAGACCCATTTTCCGATGAGAGCTGACCGTATAGCTACATAGGTGAAATAGTGTGATTTTGGAGTATGCATCTTGAGGTGGCGAAAAATAAAATTTTCTTGTGAGGTATAGGCGTTAAAAATAGTCTTGGATTATTTGTGATTCTACAGTCCTTATTTAGCACCTTAACATACCAAATTCAAGAAATATGTGAATGATGAAAGTATCTTTTTTTAATTAAACAGGTAACAACACTGCCGAGATGCGACACCGCACAGCCTTAATTTTGAGGGCCAAAATAGCAAAATTATACCCCCCCTCTAAAATCGGAACTGGTATAGGTTTTCTTCCTGTGACTGTTAAGAGTGGAGATTATAAACTCCTCAGAATGTCTAAAAAGAATTAAATAAATAAACAAAAAAATAAATAAAATAAAAAGTTTCATTGATTTTTTTTGTCCTTTTTAGCTTCTTGTTTATTATAGTCGTTTTTAATGCTCTCATAGCTTTTAGAGTCGTAGTTGTAGAATACAATTCTCCAAGATTCCCTTCAAATCGGGGAAGTCCTCAGAAAACCCACCTAGGTTTTCAGTAATTTCAGCAGCCCGTCTGCCCATCCGTTGAAGTAAGAGGCCACAAATAGACGGCAGCTCAGTCCCTACTGGACTATGAAGTTTTTATTCCATTATTCCTTTCTGTATAATCTTTCTTCCTATCAGCCATCCGATGGTCAAATTACGAGCATTGTTGTTTTTGGTTGCCCTTCTTGTTTTATTATAGTCGTACAAATGGATCATTACAATTCGAAATGTAATCTAAGATTTGCTTATGATGATTGTAACCTTTACGAATTGGAAATCAATATACGATAATCAATAAAAGGACAAGAAGAGAAAAAAACAGTGATTAATTTTACTTGTTATTATAGCATATAAACTCATTTATTTAGTGAACAAGAATTTCTTATTGGTTCTGTTATTCTTATCAATAAAAAAATTTCGTCTGTCATTATAATTTTCTGTTAATGAATATAATCGATTTGAAAGAAAGTAGAAAATAAAAAAGACAACATAAACTGTGTCATAATCTACCTCCTTAAAGCAATTGTAGATAGTGAAGTCACACCGGAGAAAGGAACATAAGAAGTTCAATTTTTCGTTTCTTGGTCTTTTCAGTTAGATCAAGATATTACACTTGGAGATGACTAATATATTTAAAAACGCTTGTTATATTAAGATTGAGGGATTATGAAGCCTCGGAATGTCTAAAAAAATATAAACATAAAAAAAAAGAAGTTTCGAATTTTTTTTTAATTTTAGATTCTTATTTGTTTTTTAGTTATTGTTCTTGTTGATTATAGTCGTAACAAGTGGACAATTACAATTCGAATGTAAATGTTGAATACCTTAGATGTTTATTTATCAATCATGCACAAGACACAAGGAAAGAAAAAAATTCAGTTTCGGTACAATCCAAGAAAAAATATAGTCATTTATTTTCTCACATTACAAACAAACCGAAAAAACAAAACAACACAAAAGATTGTGTGTGTGTGTGTGTGTGATTTAGTGGGTGTTGAGTGTGGGTGTGTGGGTGAGAGAGAGAGGGGGAAAGAGGAGAGAGGAGAGAGGAAGGAGAAAAAAGAAAGAAAGAAGAAAGAGAGAGTGTCATTCTTATCAAAGTTTTCCGTGTTTAAAAAAATCATTTGACAAAAGGAGAAAGAACAAAAAGAAAAAAATAGTTTGTATCTACCTACGCTACTTAAGGGTGTAAGGGATGAGTACGGGAAAAAGAGGGGAAAAAGTTATATTCATACATGCATCATAAAAGAGGGAGAAGAAAGCAAAAGTGAATGAAAGTAAGATCAGCAACACGTTGCCTTCTCGACCTTTCCCACCTGATGCCTCACTCTCTGTAAGATATACCTACCCCATCTTCCCCAATACCGAAATAACAAATCCATTTACGTTCTTTCACTTTTCTTTCTTTCTTTTTCTTTCTTTCTTTCTTTCTTTCTCTTCTTCTTCGATATCTCAGTTACGTTCTTTCACTCTTTCTTTCAATTTATTTATTTATTTATTTTACTTCTTTCTTATTGAATATCAGGCACTTTCTTTCAAACTTTCTTTCAAACTTTCTTTCAAACTTCTTTCTTTCTTCTTCTTCAATATACATGCACTTTCTTTCTTTTCTTTTATATCCAGTTAAGTGGATATCAAACTTTCACTCTTTCTTCTTCCTTCCTTCCTTCCTTTATTATTTATTTTTACTTTTTTTCTTCGATATCCCTAGGTACTTCCTTCAATCTATTCTTCTTTCTTCTTTCTTTTCTTCTCTAACTTATTTCTTCTTTCTTCTTCGGATATACAGGTACTTTCCTTTCAATCTTTCTTTTCTTCAATATTTATTTATTTTATTTTTTTTTCTTCGATACTGTCTGACTTCCTTCAATCTTTCTTTCTTTCCTTTCTTTCTTTCTTCTTTTACTTCTTTATTCTTCGAGTATCCTGGTACTTTCTTTAATATTTTTCCTTTAAATTTTTCTCTTTCTTTCTTTCTTTCTTTCTTTTCTTGGTAAAGCCAGTGCACTTTCTTACTCTTTACTTCTTCTTTCTTTCTTATCTATTATTTACATTTTTCCTTCGATATCCAGATATTTTCTTTCAAACATTTCTTTCAATCTCTTCTTTCTTTCCTTCTTTCTTTATCTTTCTTTCCTTTATTTATTTATTTCTACCTACTCACCGCCCTAAAAGACCTCTTATTGTTTCTCCACTTTTCCGCTCCCATTACTTCTTACGGATTCATTTTTTTCCCCCTTTACACTGATAATAGTCTGGTTGTGTGGCGCCTGTGTTACGCCTTCCCATGTATGTGTTCCCTGACATGCGAATTCCCAATATAATTCACACAAGCTTATATAAGTTCCCCGCGCGTTTATCTGGTGTGGCGCGTCCAGTCTTCAAGCGTGTCATCGACAGCACATTGTGTGTATGATTATTGTGGCCAGAAATGCAGGCGAACACTCTAGTGTATGGAATGCGCCACTGCCATAACCACTTAACTGGAATATAGCATGGGTACAATCTTATCCATACATGTTCAAGCCTCTACATTTTAATTGTGTATCTATTCGACAGAGAACACATACATGGATAAAGCGTAGAGCCGCGCTCACACAGCAACAGTCAGACAGACTATTTATCCAGTGTAAAAACGGGGAAAAATGAATCCGAAGAAATTAGCGGGAAAAGTCGGAGAAAAATAATCTTAGGTGTAAGAGTAGTAAGAATAAAATAAAAGAAGAAAGAAATAAAAAAGAAAGAAAAGAAAGAAAGATTTGAAAGAAATGGTTGAAGAAAATATCTGATATCGAAGTAAAAATGAATAAATAGATAAAGAAAGAAAGAAAAGAAAGAAGTAAAGAAAGTGACTGGTTATCCAAGAAAAGAAAAGAAAAAGAAAGAAAGAAAGAAAAAATTTTAAAGGAAAAAATATTAAAAAGAAAGTACCAGGATATCGAAAAAAGAATAAAAGAAAGTAAAGAAAGAAAGAAAGAAGAAGAAAGAAAGAAAGATTGAAGGAAGTGTCAGGATATGAAGAAAAAAAGTAAAAATAAATAAATATTGAAAGAAAGAAAGATTGAAGAAAGTACCTGTATATCGAAGAAGAAAGAAGTAAAATAAGTTAAGAAAGAAAGAAAGAGAGAAAAGAAAGAAAGAAAGATTGAAGGAAGTACCAGGATATCGAAGAAAAAAAGTATAAAATAAATAAATAAAGGAAGGAAGGAAGGAAGAAAGAAAGAGTGAAAGTTTGAATATCCACTTAACTGGATATAAAAGAAAAAGAAAGAAAGTGCAGTATATTGAGAGGAAAGAAGAAGGAAAAGTTGAAAGAAAGTTTGAAAGAAAGTTTGAAAGAAAAGTGCTGGATATTCAATAAGAAAAGAGTAAAATAAATAAATAAATATTGAAAGAAAGAGTGAAAGAACGTAAACTGAATATCGAAGAAGAAGAAAGAAGAAAGAAGAAAGAAAGAAAGAAAAAGAAAGAAAAAGTGAAAGAACGTAAATGGATTTGTATTTTGGTATTGGGGAAGATGGGGGTAAGTTATATCTTACAGAGAGTGAGGCATCAGGTGGGAAAGGTCGGGAGGCAAACGTGTTGCTGATCTTACTTTCATTCACTTTTGCTTCTTCTCTCTTTTATGGAGCAATGCATGTATGAATAACTTTTTCCCCTCTTTTTCCGGTGACTCCCACCTTACACTCTTAAGTAGGTAGGGTAGATACAACAGTATTTTTTTCTTTTTTTGTTCTTTCTCCTTTTGTCAAATGATTTTTTAAGACACGGGAAAATTTGATAAGAATGACACTCTCCTTCTTTTTGCTTTCTTTCTTTCTCTCTCCTTCTCTCTCTCTCTTCTCTCTCTCTTTTCCCCTCTCTCTCTCACACACACACCCACACTCACACCCACACTCACACACACACAACACACACAATTCTTTTTGTTGTTGTTTGTTTTTGGTTTTAATGTGAGAAAATAAATGACATATTTTTTCTTTGGATTGTAAACCGGAAACTGAATTTTTTTCTTTCCTTGTGTCTTGTGCAATGATTGATAAATAAACATCTAAGTATTCAACATTTACATTCGAAATTGTAATTGTCCACTTGTACGCACTATAATCAACAAGAAACAATAACTAAAAAACAAGATAAGAATCTAAAAATTAAAAAAAAATATCGAAACTTTTTTTTTTTATGTTTATTTTTTTTAGACATTCCGAGGCTCATAATCCCCAATCTTAATAACACCACGTTTTAAATAATGTCTTTCAAGTTATCTTGATATATAAAAAAGACAAGAAAAAAATTAACTTTTTTTCCTTTTCTCCGTGACTCACATCTTCACTCGTATGTAGGTAGGTAGATACACAGTATTTTTTTTTCTTACTTTTTGTCAAACGATTTTTATTGCAACTTGCAGAAAATTATTAATGACACGGAAAATTTTTTGATAAGAATGACACAAAGAAATTCTTTTCTAAGTGCAATGAGTTTGATGTAAAACAATAAATGACCATGTTTTGCTTTGGATCTGTTAAACAAGACTGGGGTTTTTTCTCTCTGTCTTGTTTTGGGTCCAAATTGATGGTAAATAAAAACATCTAACTAATTACATTCTGAATTGTAATGATCCATTTGTACGACATCATACATAAACAAGAAGAGACCACCACAACCAAAAACAACAATGCTACGTAATTGACCATCGGGATGGTATAGAAGAAAGATTATACAGAAGGATAATGGAATAACTTATATTGCAAAGTCATAGGGACTGAGGCTGCCGGTCTATACGTGGCCTCTTACTTCAAACGGATGGCAGAGACGGTGGCTGGCTGAATAATTACTGAAAACAATTAGGTGGGTTTTTCTGAGGACTTCCCCGATTTGAAGGGAATTCTTGGAGAATTTGTATTCTACAAGACTACGACTCTAAAAGCTATGAGAGCATAAAACGACTATAATAAACAAGAAGCTAAAAGGACAAAAAAAATCAATGAAACTTTTATTTTATTTTATTTTTTTTGTTTTTATTTATTTAATTCTTTTAGACATTCTGAGGAGTTTATAATCTCCACCTTAACAGTCACAGAAGAAAAACCTTTACAGTTCCGATTTAGTGGGGGGGTATAATTTTTGCTATTTGCCTCAAAATTAAGGCTGTGCGGTGTCGCAAAATCTCAGTGTTTCTTTTAATTTAAAAAAATACTTTCATACATTCAATATTTCTGAAATTTGGTATGTAAGGCAAATAAGGACTGTAGAATCCAAATTCCAACTATTTTAACCCTATACCTCACAGAAAATTTATTTTTCCACCACAATGCATGACTCCAAAATCAACAACTTTTCAGCTATGTTAAGCTTACGGTCAGTCTATCGAAAAATGGGTCCTCTTGTTTTATAATCTCCAACTTATTATAAATTAAATTTGATTGGTTTGGTTTTATAATCTCACTCTTAACAGTCACAGGAAAAAAATAGAAAAGAAAATACACGTTTTAAATAATGTCTCTCAAGTGTATCTTTATTATAAAAAGTACAAAAAGAAAATCATTTTTTTTTTCTTTATCTCCGCCGTGACTCACACCTTACACTCTTAAGTAGGTTGGTAGATAGAAAAAGTATTTAAAATAATTCTTTTTGTTCTTTCTCCTTTTGTCAGAAGATTTTTCTATTTTGCATTATTGCAGAAAATTATATATGGACACGGAAAACTTTGATAAGAACGAACATAAAGAAAATACTTTTTTTTCTCTTTCTAAGTGGGCTAGTCGACTTATGTAATACAATAAATTACATGTATTCTTTTTGTGGACTGTTAACCAAAAACTTGCCCAAAACTGATTTTTTCTTTCTTTGTTTCTTGGTGAAATGATTGGTAAATAAAAACATCTAACTAATTACATTCGAATTGTAATTATCCATTTGTACGACTATAATCAACAAGAAACAACAATTAAGAAGCTAAAAAGGACAAAAAAATCAATGAAACTCTTTTTTTTTTGTTTTATTTATTTCATTCTTTTTAGAGATTCCGAGGGTTCATAATCTCCCCTCTTAACAGTCACAGAAAAAAAAATAGAAAAGAAAATACACATTTTAAATAATGTCTCTCAAGTGTGTCTTTATCATAAAAAGTACAAGAAGAAAATCATTTTTCCCTCTGTCTCCGTGACTCACACCTTATACTCTTAAATAGGTTGGTAGATATAAAAAGTATTTAAAAGAATTCTTTTTGTTCTTTCTCCTTTTGTCAGAAGATTTTTATTGCAATTTTGCAGAAAATTATATATGACACGGAAAACTTTGATAAGAACGACATAAAGAAAATACTTTTTTTTCTAAGTGCAATCGACTTGATGTAAAACAATAAATGACATCTTTCTTTCTTTGGACTGTTAACCAAAACTGATTTTTTTTCTTTCTTTGTTTCTTGTGCAATGACTGATAAATAAAACATCTAAGTAATTACATTCGAATTGTAATTTGTCCATTTGTACGACTATAATCAACAAAGAAACAACAACTAAAAAAAAAAAAAAAAAAAAAAAAAAAAACAAGCAAAAGGCTAAAAAAAAAAAAAAAAAAATCAACGAACTTTGGTTTTATTTATTTATTTATTGGGGTTTTATTTACCAATTTGTCTATTCTTTTTTTTTTACATTCCGAGGGTTCATAATCCAAATCTTAACAGTCACAGAAAAAAAGAAAAAAAAGATACGTTTTAAATAATGTCTCTCAAGTGCGTCTTAATTATAAAAAGACAAGAAAAAAATTAACTTTTTTCCTTTCTCCGTGACTCACATCTTACACTCGTATGTAGGTAGGTAGATACAACAGTATTTTTTTGTTTTCTACTTCTGTCAAACGATTTTTATTGCAACTTTGCAGAAAATTATTAATGACACGGAAAAATATTTTGATAAGAATGACACGAAGAAATTATTTTCTAAGTGCAATGGGTTTGATGTAAAACAATAAATGACATGTTTTTGCTTTGGACTGTTAAACAAGACTGGTTTTTTTCTCTCCTTGTTTCTTGTGCAATGATTAGTAAATAAAACATCTAACTAATTACATTCGAATTGTAATTGTCTATCTGTACGACTATAATCAACAAGAAGCAACAACTACAAAAACAAACAAAAAGCTAAAAAACAACAAAAAAAAAAAAAAAAAACCCACAAAACACATCAACAAAACTTTGGTTTTATTTATTTATTGGTTTGGTTTGGCTTGTTTTGTTTTACGGCATATCAACCTCAGTGGATCATTTAATGCCGATAAAGTTTTGAAATAAATCAATTCTTAATGGATAATACAATTTTTTTTATAAATACATTTTTCTATTTAACCCATAGATGGGACCCTAACAGGTACTACCACTCCGGTCAGAGTGGACCAGGGAGCAATGGTGATGAAGGGGTGCTCCACATTCCCCAAACCTCCAAAACTGGAACCTCGCCATCAGATAGAGTTTAACGTCATTCCCAGGACATGTAGACCCGCAGCCACCGCCTTCTAGCATCCATATGATAAAAAGGGGTTGGGGCTTGCTATAAGGGCAATAGGGTGGGGAAAATCATATAGGTGTTATTTATTGGGGTTTTATTTACCAATTTATCTATTCTTTTTATATTCCAAGGGTTCATAATCCCAAATCTTAACAGTCACAGAAAAAAAAAAAAAGAAAAGAAAAAAGAAACGTGTTAAATAATGTCTCTCAGGTGTGTCTTGATTATAAAAAAAGACAAGAAAATTTTTTTCCCTCTTTCTCCGTGACTCAAACCTTACACTCTTAAGTAGATAGGTAGATACAAAAGTATTTTTTTTATTTTTTTATTTTTTTTATTTTTCATTTTCATTTGGTCAAAGGATTTTTATTGCAACTTTGCAGAAAATTATTTATGACACGGAAAAACTTTGATAAGAATGACACAAAGAAAATAAATTCTTTTTTTTAGTTTTTTTTTTTTTTTAGTTTTTCTTTCTTTCTAAGTGCAATGGGCTTAATGTGAGATAATAAATGACATGTTTTTCCTTTGGACTGTTAAACAAGACTGATTTTTTTCTCTCTTTGTTTCTTGTGCAATGATTGGTAAATAAAACATTTAAGTAATTACTTTCGAATTGTAGTTGTCCATTTGTACAACTACAAACAACAAGAAAACACCACCAACTAAAAAAACAATTAAATAACTAAAAACGAGAAAAAACAAAAAAATCAACGGTTTTATTTTTTGGTTTTATTTATTTATTTATCTATTTATTTTTATCTTATTTATTCATTTTTTTTTTTTTTTTTGACATTCCGAGGTTCATAATCCCCAATCTTAAAACTCACAGAAAAGAAAAAAAAGACACGTTTTAAATAATGTTTCTCAAGTGTATCTTGATTATAAAAAGACAAGAAAAAGTGATAGACAAGCTTGTATGATTATTTTAATGGCTTCGTAACAAATTCTCAGCGTCCGTTCTGAGTTGAAAAAAAGAAAAAAAAAAAAAAGAAAAAGAAAAGAAAAGAAAAAAAGAACTATACATCACGCCTTCCGGCAAGTTGACCAGTCGTCATTAAACATCTGTACTCCATTGTTGGCGCTTTTTATCAATAATTAGTTTCTGTTTTATGTAGGATACATTTTACTAGCATATAAATTCGCTTAAAAAAGGCGAAGAGAAGAAGAAAAAAATCAGTGACGTTTTGATACCGTTTTTGAAATGTGGAAGAAAAGAAAAGAAAATTAACGACTGGTTTAAGATGTTTTTTTTTCCCATTTAAGTATTCATTAGTATAACATTTCAGTTTTGATCTCTCTGAATATCTATCTATCTATCTATCTATCTGGATATATAAGACGATCTATCTATCAATATCTCTATCTATCTATCTACCTATCTATCTGGATATATAAGACGATCTATCTATCAATCTCTCTATCTACCTATCTATCTGGATAGATAAGACTATCTATCTATCTATCTATCTATCTATCTATCTAGATAAGACTATCTAACTATTATCTATCTATCTATCTATCTGGATATATAGGACGATCTATCTATCAATCTCTGTACATCTATCTATCTACCTATCTATCTGGATAGGTAGGACTATCTATCTATCTATCTATCTATCTATCTATCTGGATATATAGGACTATCTATCTATCTATCTATCTATCTATCTATCTATCTGGATATATCTATCTATCTATCTATCTATATCTATATATCTATTATATATACATATATGGATATATAGGACTATCTATCTATCTATCTATATATCTATATCTATATCTATTTATATATATATAATATATATATATATATATATATATATATATATATATATATGGATATATAATAGGACTATCTATCTATCTATCTATCTATCTAACTAATTAACTAACTAACTAACTAACTATCCAGATTATATATATATAACTAGCGGGATCTGTGGATATACCAAAGTATGATAATTTAATTGTTACAATGTTTGATATGTTTACTTAAGAGCTATCGCTAAATAGTTCAATGCGTAAAAAATATAATAATCTTGATTTAATTTTCTATCACTCTTTTTCCTTTTTTTTTTTTCGTTCTTTTCATTATATTCGATTGAAACAGATTAACTTTATTTCTCCGCGCGCTCACATCCTTTCTCTCTCTCTTCCTTTCTACTCCCTTTTTCTTTCTTTCTTTCTTATTGTATTTTTCTCTCTCTCTTTCTCCTACTCTTCTTTCTTTCTTTCTTTCTTTCTTTCTTATTGTATTTTTCTCTCTCTCTCTTTCTCCTACTCTCTTTCTTTCTTTCTTTCTTTCTTTCTTTCTTATTGTATTTTTCTCTCTCTCTTTCCCCTACTCTCTTTGTTTCTTTGTTTCTTTCTTATTGTATTTTTCTGTATAGTATGTTCTTTTTGTTCCCTTTCTTCTCTATAATAAAAATGGAATGGTCCATTATTTATCCGAGGTAACGAGACTCATGAGAAATAAGAATTCAGCGGATAGCAACAACACATAAATCACATAACCACGTGCGCCAAATGTGTACCAACACGTCACACCTCAATTTACCATTGTCGTACACGTGTTGGTATTATATAATTTATATACATGATATTAAGAAATTTGAAAAAAACAACAACAAGTGTTCCGAAAATAGGATGAATATAATTATCGATGTTTCGGTTTCTTTAAACCTTCATCAGGATGTATCTTGGGGTGAAGAAAATGATAATGATTTTCATCTCCTGTCATCTATTAAAACATCCATCATTTTCTTCACCCCAAGATACATCCTGAAGAAAGGTTTAAAGAAACCGAAATGTTTAAACATCGATAACTAAATTCATCCTATTTTCGGAACACTTGTTTTTTTTTTCAAATTTCTTAATATTGTCGGATTTATTTTCCATATTTACTCCCATACATGATATGTAAAAGGGTATATAACACTTTGTTATTATTATACTTTCATATCATAGCAGTATCTGCATATATCTATTAATAATGAAGATTCGCTTCCGGTTTTTGTCTGTAACAAAAACTACGTCACTGCTTACGTCACATTACCCAAAATCGCCATAACAGAATAAATACACTCAAAATTTGAACATGCAACATTAGACAGTCTTCATTGTTTTTTAAAACAAGTTTTAATAAATACATGACTGGTATTATATATCTCTATATAGTTTGTTTTATTTTAATACATATTTAAAGTTTACATTTAAAAATTGTTTTATTTTTTAATCCTTTAATGAATTTGATGATTTTACTTACTTAGGGTACAAACTCGTGAGATTGAATTTTTTACTCCCACCCTCAGGCAATATGTTTCAAAAATCTATTTTTACATCCTCCGGGGGGGGGGGGTTATTTGTACTAGTATATTTAAAGAAGATGGAAGCAATGAAAAAATTTTTATAACTAGAAGTTTTATTTAAAAAAGTGATATAAAAAGAAAACAAATATCGGAATCCACACACACACACACACACACATATATATATATATATATTTCGTTTACCTGATGAATGCTTTTAGCAGGAAACCATTGGTAGTAATATCGTTCCCAAATAAATGAATAAAAGCTGAGACTTTTATTTGTCACTTCATTCAACTATATATATATATATATATATATATATATAATATATATATATATAGTGTGTGTGTGTGTGGGATGATCACTTATAGTGTGGGATGGTCACTGTTTCAGCTTTTGCTGGAACGGTGTACTATTGAATTTTCTGAAATTCTTTGCTTTTCCTTGCATTTGTAACATCTTCACCTGACGATTGCCTCGCACGAAACCAATATGGTCGTGAATGTTCCTTTTTCACCAAATAAATAGATATGTAAAACCTTTATATATTTATTTTATAAATATAGATATATATAAATATATATCCGGGTGGCCTAAAGTAGGTATCAGCCCATCAGCGAGGGTGTCTATCCCCTTTTCAATAGCGTTATACCAAGGAGATTGCTTTTAGCGTCTTTGACGGAGCGCCACACCTACCATCAGCTCCTCACTTTTCCGCACAGATCGCTGTGCTACTCATACGCTGAGTATGCGAGGACCGGTATTGAACTAGGAACCTTGTGGTTTCTAGCCGAATGCTCTACCGACTGAGCTAACCCAGCTCTACTACATATGCATATAGACGTGGTTAAAGACGAAAAACAGTACATTCTCTAATACATGGTAGTTTAATTCAATTATCAATATATATATATATATATATATATATATATATATATATATATATATATATATATATATATATATATATGATGGACTCTCCCGTCGATTTCGACGTATGAGTGTCTAAAAGAAAATCAGCTCGAATGTTTATGGCGATTGTGAGATTTCAGTCCAGCCAGCGACTTGCAGATGAGGCCACAAGTGGAGCAAGAGTGAGGGGTGCTGGAAAGAATATATATATATATATATATATATATATATATATATATATATATATATATATATTAGAGAGAGAGAGAGAGAGAGAGAGAGAGAGAAGAGAGAGAGAGAAAGAGAGAGGGGGAGAGGGAGAGAGATATGAGAGATTCTGTAGGGTCATTGTTTCTAGCACGCTCGTCTTTCAGACGATTCTCCAATGTACTGAGTTCGATTCTCACAAATGGATGTGCCACTATTGTGCCTGATGACATTTTACGCTTCTTTTGAGAAATAAAAAAATACTGAAAATTATGAATCGGATATAAAATACATCCATGAAAATATCTACAAAAATATACCTATAAAAGAAAACTTTTGGAGGCGCGTGGTCAAAAGGTTAGAGTCATATGAAATGGACTCGTCGACCCGAGTTCAATTACTGGACGAAGCTGTTTGAATTTCACATAGCGCTAATACCCTTGGGAAAGGTATGAATCCAATTCTCCCTCCAGTTATGGGTAAATAGCAGGGTAGACTGGGCTCTTTAACCCTGGCTAGGTAACCGGTTTAGGAGAAGGAAAACTCTGAATTCAAACCTGTAAAACTCCGCTTAAGAAATTGACCTTGTGTCACATCCTGCTCGTGCGGAGGGGTTGGTAAATATATATAAAAGAAAACTTTACTACCAACTTTTATCTCACACTCTCACAGTTTTGGCATTGAATAACCCACAGGGTTTATACGCCATTAAAAAAACCCCAAAGCAAACCATATTAAATAGAATTATTAATATAAGAATCATTTGAAATTAAAAGGATTAATATTAGTTACTTGAAAGCATATAACTGTGTGCAAAAATTGACTATTATTAATCTATATATTAATACGCTTGTACCTACTTACACCTATAAAAGAAATATTGGTACCAACATTAAAAAATAAGTTACTTATCTTGAGGGCCGAATACAGATAAATGGTCTCTGACAGTCTCCATTTTTATATTAGCAAAATTGCTTTTCTATTTCAACGGAAGTAATAGTAAATATTGTATTAAAATAGTAAATATTGTATTAACACTATTGCTAAATGCGTTAAAATTTCTCCCCTAATCAGTACCAACATTTAGTTTTGACATTAAATAATCACCGGGTTTTAATAATATTAAACAAACCATTAAATAATTACACCGGGTTATAATAATATTAACAAACCATTAAATAACACCGGTTATAATAATATTAAACTTCAAATAATCACCGGGTTATAATAAAAACAAACCATTAAATAATCACCGGGTTATAATAATTATTAAACAAACCATTAAATAATCACCGGGGTTATAATAATATTAAACAAACCATTAAATAATCACCGGGCCAATAATAGCACTCAGTAGGCAAAATAATATAAGGGATCTGTTTGAGAATACTAGCATCGATGGTATTTTATCCTTCTTGAAATAAATCAAAATATACCGAAACTTACGATGAAAATGTAAAGTACACTCAACTCTATATGTTTTAATGTACGTATTGTTACTTACTCATAAGAGACGTCACACATTTGCCCATGTTTTACAAAGTCCTTACAATAAATAAAATATCCTAAAAGCACTTTATTATAAAGTCTTTATGGCTTGATTTTGGTCTTGATTCTAATGAAATATAGAAACTGCAGAAAAGTGAGTACATTTTCTCTTCATATCAATTTAGTATTTTACTAAGCTTTACTAGATATAACACACCAACCTCAAGTTGCTGAAAGGTCACCCATCTACGTATTGAATAGGCTCCTTGCTTCTTAACTTCGTATTATTACGTATCATTACTTACTCATAAGAGACGTCACACATTTGCCCATGTTTTACAAAAGTCCTTACAATAAATAAAATATCCTAAAAGCACTTTATTATAAAGTCTTCATAAAATAAAGTATTTATGGCTTTCTTAACTGGCAAATTATTAATCATTTTTCGCCTTAGATTACCAACATCTGTTTTTTGGAGGGAAAATTTGCAATTTATTTTTCTTACTCAAATCGATCGACATCTTTATTCACCACCTCCCCCACAGCCTCTCTCCCCAAGAGCAGTCAGAGAGAAACGCTTAACAATTCACGTGACCTTTGGGTAGGAGGGTGGCGAGAACTTATTCCGTTCCGGCAAAGTTTTGAATTTTTCAAAACATCATCAATGTCGGGCGGGAAAATTTATGCGCATTTTTAAAAAACGCTTGTCCGTATTTTCCGCCATATTGGATATTTATTTTCATACTTTTTTTTTTTTTTTTCATTTTTCTGAATTCAATTAAGTCTGTTCAATAAGCGGAAGAGAAAAAATGACGTGTGGTTGTTGAGATAAAAATTCAATAGGCAAATCCCCCCCCCCCACTTCCAAGTAGCTTGGGTGTGGATGTGGGTGGTGACATAGGGAGGAGGGAGGTAGTTTACAGTAGGGGAAGAAGCTATTTTAAAACAACCCTCGAGCTCATGAGGACTCTAAAAATTCTATAAATACTAGCAAAATATTTCCCTCCGGGTGCAAGTATTTAAGTTTTCATGTAATAAGATATTACTAGCAGGACCTCTGGATATACCACAGTATGATAATTTAATTATTACAACGTTTGATATGTTTGCGATGATATATATATGTTTACTTAAGAGCTATTGACTAATAGTTAATATGTAAATAGTATGATAATCTTGATTTAACTCACTCCTACTCTTTTTTTTACTTCCTTTATTTTCTCTTTTCATTATGTTCGATTAAAACAGATTAGCGTAACCGCTACCACGTGCTCACCCGCTGTCTCTATCTTTTCCCTTCTTTCTTCTTTCTTTTCTTTCTTTCTTTCTTTCTTTCTTTCTTTCTTATTATATTATTTATGTGTAGCATGTCCTTTTTCTTCCCTTTCTTTTCTTTCTAATCAAAACGGAATGGTCCATTATTTAGCGGAGGTGACAACACTCATAAGAAATAAGAAAACACCAGATAATCAGGATTTACATTTTTGCATTTCATCGTGGACAATTCGGACGGTCTCATTTTCAACCAGAGGGTACTGCAAGATGATAACGATCGGAAGATTAAGGAACAAGCGTATTAATATATAGATTAGATGAAACTAAATATGAACACATATAAAAAGATTAAACTTATTCTTGTTTTATCTTAATTGATTTCTATATAAAATTATACATAGGATTGCTTTTAATACATTTGAGAATAAAAATTAATATTAAAAATCAATAACACAATAATACAACAGTAATTATTTATTAAATCTGGTTTTCTTAAAACCGTTATGAAAATTATCCACACCTTATACTATGTAAACCTTTATTTCTTCGTGATATATAACGCACTTTGCAGGATTCTAAACTCGTTTTTTGAGAATAAAAATTGATATTAAAAAATCAATACCAATAATTATTTATTAAATCTGGTTTTCTTAAAACCGGTATGAAAATTATCCACACCTATAATTTATTTCTTCGTGATATATAACGCACTTTGCAGGATTCTAAACTCGTTTTTTTTAGAATAAAAATTAATATTAAAAATCAATAACACCAAGTAATTATTTATTAAATCTGGTTTTCTTAAAACCGGTATGAAAATTATCCACACCTTATACTATGTAAACCTTTATTTCTTCGTGATATATAACGCACTTTGCAGGATTCTAAACTCGTTTTTTGAGAATAAAAAATTGATATTAAAAATCAATAACACCAAGTAATTATTTATTAAATCTGGTTTCTTAAAACCGGTATGAAAATTATCCACCCTTATACTATGTAAACCTTTATTTCTTCGTGATATATAACGCAAAGTGCATTATATATCGCGAAGAAATAATTCTAAACTCGTTAATATATATTAATAATAATATATATCACGTAATATATATTAATATATACTAGCAAATATATGCACCTCTGCAAGTATTTAAGTTTAATGTATAAAATATCATGTTAAATTAGAAAGCTAATGAAACTGAATACGAATGCAGATAGAAAATTTGGAACAGAGGGGTATGATTGAAAGATAGAACAACTTGAAACTAACTCTTCCATCATCTTCCATTACTCCCGTCTTTCATTGGTAAATTTTCCTAATTTAACTATTTTGTTAAAATAGGAAGTAAAAATCGATTTCATTTAAGATTTATCCCTGAGATTTTTGCTCATATTCATTAAGATAAAACCAAACAATTAGAAATCAATAATACTAAGCATATATTTATTAAAATCAAATTTTAAAGATCAATGCAAATTAGCCTTCCCGTTCACACTGTAAACCGCTATTTTGTTGTATATATAAATAAAATTACCTGTTATTAGTATCTAGATATGGTCAATAGTATTAATGATGTATAACAATTTTATTAATAATAGAAGTTTAGATAAAAATAAAATCATGAAGAATGTGATGTAAATAACTAAGGGGATTGTGACTTGAGTAGTGATATAGTTTCGGTTACAGACAGAAAAACACACAATCTCCATTATAATAAGATATCAATAATAATATATATCACGAAGAAATAATTCTAAACTCGTTAATAACATTCTTATAGTAAACACTTTCAAGGGAATTCAAATATATACAAAAATTCCCAAGTATTCCTATAGTGAAAAAACAAACTTTCAAATGCATTCTTATAATAAAACTCTTTCAAATGCATTCCAATAGTAAAACCCTTTCCAATGCATCTATTAATAATGGAGATTCGCTTCCGGTTTTTGTCTGTAACAAAAATGACTTCACTGCTTACATCACATTACCGAAAATCGTCATAACATAGAATAAAATTTATTCTACGATTTTTGGCGTGTTCAAATTTTGAGTGTATTTATTCAATAAATACACTCAAAATTTAACATGCAACATTAGACAGTCCTCATTGTTTTTTAAAACAAGTTTTAATAAATACATGACTGGTATTATATATCTATATATAGTTTGTTTTATTTTAATACATATTTAAAGTTTATATTTCAAATTGTTTTATTTTTAATCCTTTAATGAATTTGATGATTTTACTTACTTAGGGTACAAACTCGCTGACATTGAATTTTTTACTCCCACCCCTCAGGCAATATGTTTCAAAAATCTATTTTTACATCGCCCGGGGGTGTTTTTTTATTTTGTACTAGTTCCTATAATAAACAGCAAACCTTTCAATGAATCCTTATACATAAAAAAGACTTTAAAATGGATTCCTCTGGTAAAATACTTTATAATCTATACATATATAAAATGCGGTTATATGTATGTATGTATATATGTATGTGTGTATGTCCAGAGGAAACTACGAAAATAAAACAATTAACGGCAAAGTAAACATATATATACACACATTCACTATCACCAGATCTTACTTTTTGAGCAAAAAAACTGAGGATTTGATTTATATTCGTGAAGATAATTAAAAAATAAAATTCAAACAGTAACAGCTTAGATTTTGTTAGATTTTCTATATGTGATTTCTAAGATACACTGTATTATTATTGTATGATCCAGTATGTATAAATACAGTGAATCTTTAAATCACTAAAAGAGCTCAATGTATAATAAACTTTTTAGATTAATATACAGAGCTATATATATATTTATATGGAATAACGGTGTTGAGTTTTTCCTTCCTTTCAAAGATATATATATATATATATATCTTTGAAAGGAAGGATATATATATATATATATAATATATATATATATATATATATATATATATATATATATATATATATATATAGGGTTAAGTAAACAAACAAATGTGTTTACTTTTTATATGGCTTTAAGCCGACAATTTTTGGAGGATATGTGCTTAATTGAAGTCATACCTAAATTTGAAAATTAATCAGTTAATAATTAATGAATTTAGGCGGGAATATATGTTGACATGTAAGGCTAAACAAATCGAGAAAATGTCAATCCCTGAATGTACATTTCGACCTAGTGTGGGATAGGCACTGTTTCAGCTTTTACGAATGTTTGCGGTTGCGCATGCATGAAACCATTGGTCGTGACTGTTCCTATGTCATTAAATATATAAAACCTTTATATATTTATTATCATATATATATATATATATATATATATATATATATATATATATATATATATATATTGAATCTTTTAATGTGATTCAATGAGAATAAGAGTTTTAATCCAATTTATTTCCATGTTTTAAATTGAAGCTGCGTGAAGTAAAAATTATTTGTAATAATACAAGACAAAAACGAAAAGAAACGGAGAAAAAAGAAGAGAGAAGTGGAAAGAATAGTAAAAATTTCCACTTTTATTTCTTCAGTTTGAATACAAATTGAATTTTTTTCCAATAATTTGTGTATGAATTTTTCAGATTCTGAATTACTGTTCTTGTTCACTGATATACTCGAAGTAGCACTTATAGTCTCAACGTTCCAGCCGTTGTAACCTCCACACTTTTTAAAATGTCTGCTGCAATATAAACAATTATGGTTTATATATATATATATATATATATATATATATATATATATATATATATATATATATATATTATATGGACAAGCAGAAACGTTATCTTGTTTATCGATTTATGAAATCTGATTTTCGCAATGAGGCTCTTTTATACTCGTTACCATTTTTTAATTCTTTATTTCTCCTTACTTCAAATGTCGAACTCTGAGACCTCTCTACATACATGTCTAAATACCTATCTTCCTTCTTTTAATTTCTCTCTAAACCTTTTCGTATTTTATTATTTATATTATTTTTCTTTCTTTCTTTCTTTCATAAAAAATTATCCTTCCTTTCCTTTCCTTTCCTTTCCTTTTCTTTTTTCTTTCATTTTTATTTATTTTTTGTTTATTCTTTTAGTTTAATGCTAACTGATTTCTCTTCTTTCTTCCTTACATATTTCAGATAAAAGACTTCAATCGGAAAATTCAAATAATTCCTTGCAGGCATTTAAAGGTTTCTTTTTATTTCATTTTGTCATTTCTTAACAAAATTATTTCTTCTCATTTGCATAGAAGAAAAATATACATTGTTCCATTGCTGCCATTTTAGATAAAACATGGCGACCATTCATTTGTTTTTTGTAATGAAAAGCTTTAACACAAAATACCAAATCCCACGATAAATGAAGAAAAGATTAGGATATCTTAAACTACATTTTCCAGCCTTTTTTTTTTTTAAAGGAATGCTCCCTTCAAATTAGCAGCAGGAGCTATAAAATAAAAAATAGAACAGAATAATAATTTTTGGTTATCTTCAAGCTACGAACTCCCGATTTTTTCAGATTGATTTTTTTTTTTTACGGAATCCTTCCTTCAATTTAACAGCAGGAGCCATAAAATAAAAAAAAATAGAACAGAGCAATAATTTTTGGTTATCTTCAAGCTACGAACTCCCGATTTTTCAGATTAATTATTTTTTTTTTTTTTTACGGAATCCTTCCTTCAATTTAACAGCAGGAGCCATAAAATAAAAAATAGAACAGAACAATAATTTTTAGTTATCTTCAAGCTACGAACTCCCGATTTTTTCAGATTAATTTTTTAATTTTTTTACGGAATCCTTCCTTCAATTTAACAGCAGGAGCCATAAAATAAAAGATAGAACAGAGCAATAATTTTTTTTTGGTTATCTTCAAGCTACGAACTCCCGATTTTTTCAGATTGATTTTTTTTTTTTTACGGAATCCTTCCTTCAAATTAGCAGCAGAGCTATAAAATAAAAAAAAAAAACAGAGCAATAATTTTTGGTTATCTTCAAGCTACGAACTCCCGATTTTTTCAAATTAATTAATTAATTTTTTTTTACGGATTCCTTCCTTCAACTTAGCAGCAGGAGCTATAAAATAAACTTAGCAATGAGAGAACTTCCGGTTTAGCTCAGTCGGTAGAGCACCCGCGTAGGAATCGTAAGGTTCCTGGTTGATACCGGTCCCCGCCAACTCAGCATATGGGTAGCACAGATTAGGTAATCTGATCTGTGTGGTAGGTGTGGCGCTCCACCTCAGCAAAAACAATCTCCCTGGTCTAGCGCTAGCGAAAGGAGGATAGACTCCCTCTTTGTCTGGATAATACCGACAATTGGCCTCTCCGCCAACCTTACTTACGCACTCCCGTTTTTTTCAGCTTTTTAAAAAATAAAAATTATGGAATAAGTTATTTTTATTCACTTTATATTTTCACGAATAAAACATCAGATAAAAAGAGCGCATGTCCCCCGCTGATAATTTGAATGTTCCTAAAAAAAAAAAATAAAATTAAAAAATTGGGAGTGCGTAGCCTGAGGATAATCTTTTCTCCATTTATCGTCGAATTTGGCATATGCTTGTAGGGGAAAATATTTCCCCTACAAGATAGTTGGACTCGTCCAACGGAACACATATAAAGATACGATTACACGAGATTATTCGTAGTAGGATTATGTAGTAGTATTAGAGGGGCCGGTTTAGCTCAGTCGGTAGAGTGTTCGGCTAGGAATCACAAGGTTCTTGGTTCGATACCGGCCCTCGCCAACTCAGCGTATGAGTAGCACAGGGATTTGTGCGGTAAAGTGAGGAGCTGATGGTAGGTGTGCGTTCCACCTCAGATGCTAAAATAATCTCCTTGGTCTAGCACTATTGAAAAGGGGATAGACTCCCTCGCTGTCTGGCTGATACCGACATTTGGCTGACCCGATGACTTTACTTACTTTATTAGTAATCGAGTCACTACTAGTTGTGGAGCTAGTTATAAAGTACAAAAAGTAATAAACCTATTTTCCGGATCTTAAAATTTGTATTAGATAAATCAAGTCACACGTATATTTCAGGAGATGATGGGGGAGGGGGGAATCAAGTCACCACGTATATTCAGGAGATGATGGGGAGGGGGGAATCAAGTCACCACGTATATTTCAGGAGATGATGGGGGGGGTATAGGAGGAGCTCTCAAAGTAGTTTTGACTAGCGAGAAGAGAGTCCTTTTAACTTTAAATTCAGAGTTTTCCTTTTCCTAGACCGGTTGCCTAACCATGGTGAAAGAGCCTAGTATGCTCTAATGTTTGCCCATAGCCTCATCTCAAGCCTCATCTAAAAATATTTACACATATTATTCCAAATTCTAGCCCTACCTCCTCCTTTCCTGTGCCACCCACCGACAAAAAAGAAAAATAAAGCTAGTTAACTATAAAAATTCCAGTCAAATTCTAAACTTTAAAGACGATAACTGACTTGTGGACTTATACTAAGTTAAAACTTAGATATCAAATTGGAGGGAGAATAGTTTGATTTGTACTTTTCCCAAGTGTATAAGCGCTGTGTGAAACAAATAGCCGGGTCCAGGATTTTAACTCGCTCCGCTTGAAGTTTTATCTTTTATCCAGAGCAAAAAGCAGTTTCCTTGCAGCTTCGGGCAACATTTGCTTGACCATTTACTGTTGACTCATTTTAGTATATATGGCGTATAGTAAACTCTCTTTAAATTCGTCTACCTGATAACCCAGTGGTGTGCAATGAGTTAATCTACCATTAATTTGCATAAGCTTTATGGTACATTTCATCGACAGGTATCCTAATAATGTCTTCAAACAAAA
>CM042173.1:2779656-2794656 GCA_023376005.1 Doryteuthis pealeii | reverse complement strand
AGTGTAGAATTCAGAGAGGTAAGCCAGCGATATAACAAATACAAAGTGCTCAATACTAAATAGAACAAATTTATTATAAAATGGGTACAAGAGATAACCTACTCGAGTTTCACCATAAGGATATTCAGGGTTAAACCCACTGAATTAATCGAGACACCGATTAATAGCAGTCGATTTCACGTGTATGGTCATTGCATTGACCACACACGTGAAATCGACTGCTATTAATCGGTGTCTCGATTAATTCAGTGGGTTTAACCCTGAAGATCCTTATGGTGAAACTCGAGTAGGTTATCTCTTGTACCCATTTTATAATATATATATATATATATATGCATTACGTTTGTATTGTAGCCAAGAACATCAAATAGATTTACAAAAGTGTACATATTATATTGACAATGGGTATCATGTTCATAAAAAAATACAAACATAATTCATTTTTTATTTATTTTCTGTCTATTTTTTTTTACCTAAATGCAACGAAAAATTTTTTATTTTATTTCTTTCCTGTATATTTGTCTTATTGTGACACATTTTGACAATTGATTTTACGTCGACTGGATGCCGGGGGTTAAAATATCAATAACGGTTTTCATAAATGCTATTGAATGTTACATCGTTGCGCAATATCGAAATTAAAAAAAAAAAACAAAATAGTAAAAGAATAAGAATGTTATAGACCCATGTAAGTATGTGTGCGAGTGTCTGTATGTGTGTGTGTGAGTATGTGTGTATGTGTTTGCGTATCTGTGCGTACTTGTATAAGTATCTATGCTTGCTTGTATATGTATGTATTAGGTTGTTACAAAAATAATGGCCGATTGAAGTGCTCGGTTTTGAAATGTCATTTTAACATAGAATTTGTTGTTTATTTCAGGTGAATTTTTGCATATACCGCTATTTTGTTGTATATATACAATTGCATGTTATTAGTATCTGGATATGGTCAACATATCTAACTCCGGATGCGACCGGGTGTCCAGTGGCAACACCTGAACCTTGATTTAAATGGACAGTCTGGGTTTATTACCCAGAGCCTAAGGCGCCTCCTTGGGGGGAAATGCCGACGGGATCAAAACATTTTTTGCACCCGCCACCCATGAGCTTCGGTTTGTGGGTGGTCCCACATTAATAGGGCCTTGTGCCTAACCCGTACACGTGGGGTACGTGGCAAATACCTAGTATGTAGATATGGTCAACAGTATTAATAACGTAAAACAAGTTTATTAATAATTGAGTTTTGAATAAAATCAACTCATGGAGAATGTGAATTAAATACCTAAGGGAATTGTGGTTTGAGTACTGGTATAGTTTCGATTACAGACATACAAACACACGATCTCCATTATAATAAGATATTTACGTAAATTAGGAAACTTTTCCTTAAAATGCAACGAAGTCGCAGCCTTTAATGCAATTTCATATTCATTCGCCAAAATGTTGAAAAACCAACCAACAAACCAACCAACCATAAAGATCAAAGCAAAAACAATCTTCTTGAGTTATGAACTTAGTTTAAATTTAAATTTAAATTTAAACTGGGGAGCTGATGGTAAGTGTGGCGCTCTACCTCAGCAAAGAACAAAAAAAGAAAAGAAACAAACAAAAAAGCAAAACAATCTTCCTGGTTTAGCGCTAGCGAAAAGGGGATATACTCCCTCGCTGTCCGGTTGATACCGACAATTGGCCACTTAGAAACCACAAGGTTCCTAGTTCGATACCGGTCCCCGCCAACTCAGCGTTATGAGTAGCACAGGGATCTGTGCGGTAAAGTAAGGAGCTGATGGTAGGTGTGGCGCTCCACCTCAGATGCTAAAAAACAATCTCCTTGGTCTAGCGCTATTGAAAAGGGGATAGACTCCCTCGCTGACTGGCTGATACCGACTTTAGGCCGCCCCGTCGACTTTACTTACTAGTGCTACTACTACTACTACTACTACTACTACTGCTTACGGTCAAGTCATGTTGAAAGCACTGGTTCCTACTAGATCACCCAAGTTAAGCAGTCATAAGACTGTTCAATACTTAGATGGGCGACCATTTAAGCAAAAAAGATACTGTAAGCAACCGAATATCAAAATTACTTTATTCAGTATTCATCATCATCATCATCATCATCATCATCATCATGTTGAACTATTAGCACGGATATCCATGACAATCTCTCTTCAACCATCCCTATCACTCATTGTTATCAGGAGGTCCTCTGTGCAGCATCCTGTATCCGCACAGAGCTGGCCAATGTACGTCTTTGCTGGCCGGCCCACACTGACATGCCCATGTGCTGGCTTCCACAGGAGGACGTCACTTATGAGTTGGTCTCACTTGATATCACGACACTACCAGCCCGTCCTTTGGGACGGGGGTCTGGTGTGCTTCGGCCACTGGACCGGTCGTGTTTGAATTAATAGCGTCGATCTCAGGAGGCTATCCCCCAGGCAATACCTGCCCCCTTGACTTAAAGGGGGTGGGCTGGGTTTATTGCCCAGCGCCTGAGGCGCCCCCTTGAGGGGGAATGCCGACGGGATCGACGCAATTTTTGTTCTTTCCCACCCATGAGCTTCGGCTTGTGGGTGGGCCCACGTTAAAATGAGGCCTTGTGCCCAGCCCATACAAGTGGGGTATGAGGCAAATACTCACTTATGAGTTGGTCCTTGCTGCTCCAGCAGTGTCCTGTGTGTCTTGATTCAGTATTAAATGACCTGAAAAATGTTGATATGCTGTAAAACAAGTTAAAAAGTAAAAAAGTTAAGCAGTCATGAGACTGTTCAATACTTAGATGGGTGACCATTTAAGCAAAAGCAGGTACTGTAAGTAACCTGATATAATAATAAATGTATAGATCTATCTATCTATCTATCTATCTATCTTATTCCCTTTATCTACTATCTACCTATTTATTTACCCATCTATCAAAATCTTTTTCATATCAAAATGGCTTAAGTGAGAAAACTAGAGACTTTAAAGAATTGTATATGTTTAAATAGTTCATATCTTATAACAGTGAGAGAAGCTCAATTCTCATATACACTCACCTTCAACGAGGGGATCAAATATAAAAACTTGATATGTGGTTTAATGCAGTGAATTGTTTGGGGGTTGTTTATAAATTATAAGAACTAGCAAATTTATGCACCCTCCGGGTGCAAGTTTTTAAGTTTTAATGTAATAAAATATCATGTTAAATTAGAAAGGCTAATAAATATAAATAAGAATGCAGATAAAAAGATTTGGAACCGAGGGGGTATTATCGAAAAATAGAACAGCTTTGAAACTAACTCTTCCATCACTTTCCATTACTCCCGTCTTTCATTGGTAAATTTTCCTAATTTAACTCTTTACTTAAAATAGGAAGTAAAGAATAATATTACAGTTATTTCTTCTTGTTAATGAATTTCTTTTAAAATTTATCCCAGAGATCTTTGCTCATATTCAATAAGATAAAACCAAACAATAAGAAATCAATAATACTTAGCATATATTTATTAAAATCAATTTTTTAAGATCGATATGCAAATTAGCCTTCCCATTCACACTGTAAACCAGTATTTTGTTGTATATATAAATACAATTGCGTATTATTAGTATGTAGATATGGTCAACAGTCTTAATAATGTAAAACAATTTTATTATTCGTTGAGGTTTAAATAAAAATAAAATCATGGAGAATGTGATGTAAATAACTAAGGGAATTGTGACTTGTATAGTAATATAGTTTCGGTTACAGACAGAAAAACACACAATCTCCATTATAATAAGATAAATAAGAATAAATTCGGTATTAAATGATCCGAAAAGGGTTGACATGCCGTAAAAAACAACCAACCAACCAACAAACTACTACTACTACTACTACTGCTGCTGCTACTTAAAAGCTAATGATTTAAGAGCCGGTTTGGGTGCAAAAAAGAACAGAAAGGTCGTAACCTTACTTGAACGGTTTGATGAAAATGTTTCTATCATTAAAACGTATTCATTTCTATCTTAGCGCGGCTTTCGGTGGATTCTCGGCACAAGCTACGCCTCTGGCTGCCGCGGCGGGGGCACCGTGTCAATTTGAGTCGCATATGGCTATGAATAAAATGTGGCACAATAAGCGCCTTGCTCACACCTCGCAATTGATCGGCCACTTTTTCTCCTCTTTGCTTTTACCTTCTGTCCAGCCTCGTGACCATTGCTGTCTTGTCTTTGATTCACAAGGAGATCGGCTGACGTGTGTCAAGTGTGCTGCTGTCCGATTCAAAAGGAAGGAGTGGCGAAAATCGGAATGGAAAGTGCGAGGAAAAAAAGTGTACGTGTGTGTGTGTGTGGTGTGTGAGAGAGAGAGAGAGAGAGAGAGAGAGAGAGAGAGAGAGAGAGAGAGAGAGAGAGAGAGAGGGGATGGATATGGAAGTTAAGAGAGACAGTTGGTGTTTTTTGCTTAAGACAAGGGAATTTGTCTTGAATAGGTGTAAAATGATCCCGTTGAATTAAAATGGCGCGTTAGGTGGCGGATTATTCAAGCAGGTGTTCAAACCTTCTTTCTTCTTTTATCTGTCACTTTTTTATTTTCATTTTCTTTCTTTCTTTCTTTCTTTCTTTCTTTCTTTCTTTCTTGCTATAATGTTATTTGTTTATCCTAGTCTTTCTTTTTTTTCTCACTATAGTTTCTTTCTTTCTTTCTTTCTTTCTTTCTTTCTTTTTCGCAATATCTTTATTTCTTTTTTTGTGTTTCTCACTACAATCTTCTTTCTTTCTTTTTTCTTTCTTTCTTTCTTTTTTCATTCTTCTTTCTTTCTTTCTTTTCTATAATGTTTTTTGTTTATCCTAGTCTTTCTTTTTTTTTCTAACTATAGTTTCTTTCTTTCTTTCTTTCTTTCTTTCTTTCTTTCTTTTTCTCTTTCTTCTTTTTTGTGTTTCTCATTACAATCTTCTTTCTTTCTTTCTTTCTTTCTTTCTTTCTATAATGTTATTTGTTTATCCTAGTCTTTCTTTTTTTTCTCACTATAGTTTCTTTCTTTCTTTCTTTCTTTCTTTTTCGCTATATCTTTCTTTCTTTTTTGTGTTTCTGACAACAATTTTCTTTCTTTCTTTCTTTTTTCTTTCTGTCTTTCATATTTTACTTTCTTTCTTTTTCTCTTTAATGTTTTTCTCTTTCATTCATTTTTCTCATTTTATTTGCTTGACTCTTTTTATTTACCTAACTGATTTCTGTTCTTTCTTTCTTTCTTTCTTTTTTCTTTCTTTTTGTCTTTCTTTCTTTCTTTCTTTCTTTTATTCTTTGTTTTTGTCTTTCTTTTTTTCTTTTATTCTTTCTTTCTTTCTTATTCTTTCTTTCATTTTTTCTTTCATTTTTTCTTTCTTTTTGTCTTTCTTTCATTCTTTCTTTTATTCTTTCTTTCTTTCTTTCTTTCTTTCTTTCTTTTTGTCTTTCTTTCTTTCTTTCTTTCTTTCTCTCTTGTTTTTCTTTGTCTTTGTTTTTTTGTTGTTGTTTCTTTTTTTAATCTCTGTACAGTTTTCTTTATTTCTTTTTTTTCCTGCTAATTCTGTCTTTCTTTCCCTTTTCCTCTGATTCTTTCTTTCTTTCTTTCTTTCTTTCTTTCTTCTTCCTACTCATTCCTATCTGTTTTATACTATTTTCCTTTTTTAAACAACTTTCCTCATTACTTGTTTCTTCTTCTTCTTCTTCTTCTTTCTTCTTCTTCTTCTTCTTCTTCTTTTTTGTATCTCTTTTATCAGCAATTCTCCTGCACCTTCCCACCTGGCTATCTTAGTCTCTCTCTCTCTCTCTCTCTCTCTCTCTCTCTCTCTCTCTCTCTCTCTCTTTCCCACCACTCTTTCATTTCTTGCTTTCTTTCTTTCTTTCTTTTTGTATCATTGACATCTCATTGAGAAAAATAGTCCTCCTTTTCTTAACGCAAATAAACAAACAAAAATAAATCGAAAAGCCTTTCTTTCTGAAAATAAATAAATAAAACGCCACGATCTTATTTAGTAATCCTTCAAGCAGACGCCCGAATCGCCGCTTGTAACAACACACTTGTAATTCGATCCCTTATCGCCAGATGGCGTGCCTGCAGTTAACCACATCTCAAAGGCCATCGTTCTGCTAATAAAGAGTAATAAATAAGAGAGTCCTAAAAATTAGGATCGAAATTTAAAAAGACGTAATTAAGGAGTATTTTCTTTGGCGGGGAGGAGGTGGGTGCCGTCTGTTTATGATTGGGCTATCACATTTTATTCATATCATTAAGCAATTAATATATTCGCTTTTTATTAATTCTCTTTTTTGCTAACCTTGAATAAATCTTTTTTTTTCTCTGCTTTTTCGCTCACTGCTGTTGATTTTGTCCAGTAATGAAAAAATCATCACACAACTATTTGTAATTGGATAGCTCCTTAAAATCATGACCCACCCACAAAAATATTAAAAGGAACAAAAATAACACTAAAAATAACAATAAAATAAAAAAATTATATATGATAAATAAAGATGACCGAACATTCAATGAAATAAATGACCGATCTTTTTCTGGTTTGTTAAATATATACACTTTTATATTTTCATGGGGTATTTTCAAACAGATTGTTTATTTTGCTAGAACCATATGTTTGTTATTTTGCCACCAAAATAAATTTAGTTGATTGTAGACTCACCAGTTTTATATTTTCATAGAACCTTTTAAAACAGATTGACTATTTTTTGTAACCATATGTTTACCTTTTTTTTCTCTGAATGTTTGAGATGAGGCTTGATGATTAGTATTATCTGCGTTATTCGGACTATTGTCCTCATCTTCATTGTTATCAGTACAACGTTTCGGCCGATGTGCCCCCCGGCCTTCTTCAGGTATTTCTTGTCGGACTCTGAAACCTTATCGGACTCGGGAACCTTCTTTTCGAACTTGAGACCCTTCTTTTCGAACTTGGGAACCTTCTTTTCGAACTCGGGAACTTTCTTGTCGTAATCGGGAACCTTCTTGTCGTAATTGGGAGCCATCACGGAACTTTGAACGTAAACCTTTATTCAGTTCACGGGGGTATCCGGTTCTCATTCTGCTAACCATAGCAGGGGTAGAGGCGTTAAGCTGTGTTAATTATTATTCTATTTCTTGCTATTTCTTCTGCTGCCCTTGGCCAGGATTAAACCTGCAGTCTAGAGATAACTGTCACTTAGAACTGTCTTAACCTAACTCCTTTATCCACTAGGCCATATGTTCAATTGGTTTACCATTTTTTGCTACCAAAAAATGTATTAAGATAATTCTAGACTCTAACGAAGCACCTAGAGAAAAAGTTTAGAAAAAGGATGCATTTTTATATTTTATGCAGTTTTATATTTTTGCCACCAAAAATGTATGAAGATGATGGCAAAAATATATTAATACATTTTCGTATTTTAATAAGATAATTTTAGACTTAACGAAATACACCTAGATAAACATTTTTTTTATATTTTCTTAGGGTATTTTAAAACAGATTCCTTATTTTGATAGAACAATGTTTATTTTTTGTCACGAAAAATGAATTTAGATGATTTTAGACTAACGAAAAACAAACTTCACAAAAATGAATTTATATATATATTTTTACATTTTTATATTATATATATATTTTTTATACTTTCATGTAACGCCTTGAGAAAAAGTTAGATGGTAACTGCACATGGATGAATTTTTATATCTAATACATTTTTATATCTTCATGGGATATTTTCAAACAGATTGGTTTATTTTTTTTAACCATATGTTTACCTTTTGTTTTGCAACCAAAAATATATTAAGATAATTTTAAACTTAACGAAACACCTAGATAAAAAGCTAGATGAGAAAAAGAATGCATTTTTACATTTTATATATTTTCATATTTTCATGTAATATTTTAAAACAGATTGTTTTTTATGTATATTTTTTTGCCACCAAAAACGTATTAAGATGTAAATTTAATACCGATAGTGCTACTATACGGCTGCACAACTTGATCTTTAACGAAGCGCATAGAGAAAAAGATAGATGTATGAAGATGATGGCAAAAATACAACAATTTTTAAAACAGTAAATGTAATGCCAGTAGAGATACTATACAGTTGCACACTTGGACTTTAACGAAGAAGAGAGAGGGAAAGAGAGAGAGAGAGAGAGAGAGAGAGGAGAGAGAGAGAGAGGAGAGAGAAAGAGAGAGAGGAGGGGGGTAAGAGAGGAGTGGGGGAAGATAGAGAGAAGTAGAATAGGAAAAGAGGAGAAGAGAGAGAGAGAGAGAGAGTAGAGAGAGGGGGGGTAAGAGAGAGTGGGGGTACAGCTAGAGAGAAGTAGATAGGAAAGAGGGAAGAGAGAGATAGCGAGAGAGAAGAGAGAGAGAGAGAGAGAGAGAGAGGAGAGAGAGAGAGAGAGAAAGAGAGAGGCAAGAGAGAGAGAGAGAGATTGAGAGAGATACGGGAATTGTTGACTTAGTAGTAATATAGTTCGGTTACAACAGAAAAAACACACAATCTCCCATTATAATAAGATTATTTCTTTATTATAAGTTGCTTAGCTGTGTACACACCAAGAAAGTAATCTAGACATCATCATTTTATAAGTTTGCACATATCTAGACGGTAATATAGTATCTAGACATTATTTCTTTATTATATAAGTTGCTTAGCTGTGTAAACATCAAGACAGTAATCGCAGCTCTAGACATCACTTTTTGATATGTAATTACCAACCCTCACACGAGCAGGATGTGACACAGGGTCAATTCTTAAGCGGAGTTCAACAGGTTGAATTCAGAGTTTTCTTCTCTAGACTGGTTGCCTAACCAAGGCTAAAGAGCCAGTCTGCCCTACTAATTATCCATAGCTGGAGGAGAGTAGGATTCATACCTTTCCAAGGGTATTAGCGCAAAGTGAAATGCAATTATCAATCCAGGATTTGAACTCGGTGCGACGAGTCCATTTCCCATGACTTTAACTATCGCACCGCGACCTTCCTACTATCACTTTTTTTATATAAGTTGCTCAGCTGTGTACGTCTAGACGGTAATCTAGACGTCTATACATCATCACTTTATTTATAAGTTGCTCAGTTGTATACACGTCTTCATGTGAATTTTTAATTTTGAAATTAAAACACTTTTAAAGTTTCAGTCTCGTACTTTTTGATCAGACCATGTACTGAATTGACCTCTCCCTCCCCTCACAAATTTTAAAAAAAAATAACAACAGGTGCGTATTTTTTCGGGGTGGCGGGGGTGGCGGGGACTCCGTAGAAAAAAGAAATCAAGATTGTTATTTAAGCGAGCTTTTGGTATCTTTTTTTTTTTTTCAAAACGTGTTAGGAAAAATGAGTTTAAAAACGAGGGCAGGATTTGTTTGTACAATGCATTCATTCTAACGCTGATGATGATATGATGATGATGATGATGATGATGATGATGAATTTGTGTGTTAGCAGGTGAAAAAATGTAAATAATAAATAAATAAATGAAATAAGATAAAGACAAAGAAAAGAAGAAAAAATGAATAAAGTCCGAACTTAAAAAAGGGATTTCAAAAAGAAATAAATAAAATGATTTAAAAAACGCAGCTGTGATGTCAGGATTGTTTTAGTTGTCATTATTATTGATAGTGGTGGCTGGTAGTGGTGGTAGTGGTGGTGGTGGTGTGTGGTGGTGGTGGTAGTAGTGGTGGTGGTAAGTAGTGAGTGGTGGTAGTGTGGTGTAGTGGTAGTGTGGTAGTAGTGGTGGTGGTGGTGGTGGTGGTGGTATGTGGTGATGGTGGTAGTTGTGGCGGTAGTGGTGGTGTGGTAGTGGTAGTGGTGGTGGTAGTAGTGGTAGTGATGGTGGTGGTGGTAGTAGTGGTGGTGGTAGTAGTGATGGTGGTGGTAGTGTGTGGTAGTGGTGGTGGTGGTAGTGGTGTAGTAGTGGTGGTGGTGGTAAGTAGTGGTGGTTAGTGGTAGTGGTATGGTGGTAGTGGTAGTGGTAGTGGTGGTGGTGATGGTGGTGTGGTAGTAGTGGTGGTAGTGATGGTGGTGGTGGTAGTAGTGTGGTGGTGGTGTAGTGGTGTGGTGGTTTGTTAACAATGATGTTTTTTTTGTAAGTATAAGAATGGTAGGAAAAATGAGAAAGAAAAAAAAAAGAAAATTGAAAAGGACAAAAACAATTAAAAGAAATTTCTGCCGACATGAGAAAATGTCGACGAAATAATAATAACTGAATAAATTGCTTTAATAATACAAACTCAATGAACCGGTGACAATTCGACGGGTTCAGTTAGTATAGAAAAAAACGAAGAAAAAGAAAAAAAAAGAAGAAAAAAAAAGAAAGGTAAAAAGTAGCCAAATCTTACGTTGGTTTTAAGTTATATATTCTGGATTCAACTTTTGGCGAATTTGTCTAATACAAATTTAATTTCACAGTTAATTAAACGTGGTATTCAACCATAACAGAGAATTAATATATATATATATATATAATATATATATATATATATATATATATATATATTATTATATGTAGAATGGAAAGGGAATTGAATCCGACAACATGATGAAAAATGAGTAAAGAAAAGAAATGTAGATGGATAAAAATGAATTTTATCTGATATCACTTTTAATCGATATCACTTACACAGTGTGTTCGGTCTGTTTATCAAAAATGTATACGGATTTACGTTATTATTATTATTAAAATAATCAATGGGTTGAAATGATAGATAATAATAATAATAGGAAAAATGTAAAAATATTCCGTACGGCAGAGAGATTTTTTACGACCTTCAATCAGAGTGAATTTTTTTTTTTTTTCACTCTGATGAAGGTCGTAAAAAATCTCTCTGCGTACGGAAATTTTTTACATTTTTCCTATTATTATTATTATCATCATTTCAACTCCATCTGATTATTTTAATAATAATAATAAGTAAATCCGTATATCATTTTGATAAACAGACCGAAACACATGTGTAAGTGATATCGATTAAAGTGGTATCGATAAAATTCATTTTTATCCATCTACATTTCTTTTTTTTTACTCATTTTTCCTCATATATATATATATATATATTATATATATATTATATGTGTGTGTGTGTGGTTGTGTGTGGTGTGTGTGTGTGTACCTGATATAAAACTTCCTTTTACTTATGATAGCTAATATATCTAATAGGCTATTTTTCTCTATGAGTGATGATTTTTCCCGAATGTTGACAACGTTAAAACTAATTTTAAAGATGTTCGAATAAAATAAAAAATAAAATAAAAAACGAAAAAGAAAAACCCAGTTTAAATCTAAAAAACTATTTTTTTTAAAAAATGATTTATCTGTAAGAATTTAACGAATATTTTTTTTAGCTCAACCTGTTCTTAAAAGGTGTAACATTTATATAAATAAAAAACAATAATTATTACCAATGATTATTATCAAGGTATTTAAAAAAAAAGATCAATTTAGAGTGATTCAAATTTTCTTTTTTAAATACTTCAAATCATTAAATAAAATCACCAGAAATTCTCTAAAACAAGCTGGTTTAATTATATGATATTTTTTTTGTTTGTTTGTTTACATATTGTCAATTTGATTTTACACTGATTAATAATCAAAATATAATTTCAAAACACAAGTTTATCCATTTAAAAAAATATTGTTATTTAAGAATTTTCACAATAGAATTCATGGTTATATGGTGAAAAGGATTTGTTTTTTTTGTTAATTATAAGAAATATAAAACGAGGTATAACTTTTTTTTAAATAAGGAAAAATAAATAAAGGAAAGAAAATGTTGAATGGTTAAAATAGATTTAATTTGAGTTACTAACACGGTGTTTCGGCAGGAGTTTGTTCACGTCACATATATTCTATTTATTATAAGTTTAAATATAGAATAAAATATAATATAAAAAATTATAAATCTTTTAAGCATGCAAAGAATAACGGCCTTCACCAGAGTAAATATTATATTATATAATATATATATATAATATATATATATATATATATAGTATATATATATATATATAAAATTTTACTCTGATATCAAATATCAAACATTTTACTCTGATGAAGGCCGTTATTTGTTGTATCTTGAAGATTTTATAATATTTTATTATTATTATTATTTTATTATATTTAAAAATAATAATGATTATAATACATGTGAATGAACAAACTCCTGGCTGAAACCGTGTTTGTAACTCATATCAAATCTATTTTATCCATTCAACATTTTCTTTCCTTTATTTATTTTCCTTTAAAAAAAAAGAATAATATATTAATATATTATGCGATATACATTACCAGTTTAAAAATGAACGGAAATTCTGGGGAATCTAGCTATTTAGTGGTTAGATGTCCGCCTGTCAGCCTGACAGGTAGGGTTCGAATCATGCACAAAGCACTACCCCTGTCTATAGCTTGCTGATGAGGCCTATGGCAGAAATTGTACATACAGAGATGACTTTTCTCGATTTGNCTCGATTTTTACGCTTTACATTTAAAAACCGAAATATGCAGCCTAATTTCATTTAGTTATAAATTTAAATTAATTAACAAATTAGGGTATGACTTGTCGGCCTTGGTATTTCAAACACATTGTTTGACTACTTCATATATATATATATATATATATATATATTATATATATATATATATATATCATTAGGTGTACTCATGTGAGTGTTGTGTCCATATCCATAACTATATAATGTACATCTGTGATTGAATAGTTTTGTAAGTCCTCGTGGGATTTCCTTCTCAAACAGCGAATCCGTCACGGAAATATTGATAACTTCATGAATGCCTATCAACAATAGGAATATCTATTTGTTCCCATCCGACACATCGCATAAACCTCGATTAAATATCATAATCGATACATGTGTGAATCTACGGATGGACAGAATTGTTAAAAAAAATATTTGTCAAAAACTAGCCAGAATACGTCAAACTCGCTTTTCAGAATTTTTTCATGAATGTTAATTCTACGTTGTCTAGAATCGGTTGGCTGGCTGGTTGGTTGGATTTTATGACATATCAAACTTTGTTGGGTTGTTTTATGCCAAAGACGTTTTGCTTTATTCATTCTTGATGGATATTTTTAAAAATTAACTCAATTTTCTTAAAACATGTTTTTTTTTCAAACTATTTCTTCCTATTTAACCCATAGACGGGACCCTAATAAGTACTAACACTCCTGTTCACAGTGAACCTCGAAGTAATGGTGATGAAGGGGTACTCCACACCTCCAGATCTCCAGAACTGGAACCTCATCATCAGATAGAGTTTAACGTCATACACAGGACACTAAGACCCTCATCCAACGCCTTCTAGCTTATACATGATAAAAAGGGTTGGGGTTTGCCATAAGGGCAATAGGGTCGGGACAATCATATAGGTGCTAGGGCTTGATGTGACCAGCCAATTGGTTGAGGGGACCTTTATGACCTCCCGTCTAGGCTAAGTTAGGGCCAAAGTGGAGTGTTACATGTCATGGACTGCTCACATCCAGGATTCCATCCGTAATCATCACGGGTCGCCACTCACGACAAACAGGTGGCCCCACCGATAGGACTGGAAATCTTTGTTGTTATAGTTGTTGTTGTTGACAAATGTCTTATATAAGGTGTGTGCTAGACGCCCGCTCCTATTTATAGACTCGGCAATAAACATGTGATCATACTCTTGGCCAATCACTGACAGTACTCTGCTACTGAGACAATACTTAAACTGAGCATACTGGGCATGCTGGTCATAATTGCTTTGCACCTTCGTGGACGACGGACATAGGATTAAATCACTGGACCTTTAACAATACGCAGGATAGAACTTATTCACTTACCAAAGGATTCCATAACACAGGACTTGCTTACTTTAAGTTTACAATAATTAAACATTGAGCTCTCATACGGAACCTGAACTCTACAACAAACTACGGGTAGAGAATTAGGACCCACCTAGAATCACCTTGTACCAAGAAACTTGGTAGCGCCACCAAAGTATATATATATATATATAAATATATAATATATATATATATATATATATATATATATATATATACTAGCAAATATATGCACCCTCCGGGTGCAAGTATTTAAATTTTAATGTAATAAATATGTTAACTTAAAAAAAGGCTAATGAAACTAAATAAGATGCCGATAAAAAGATTTGAAACAGAGAGGGAACAACTAAAACTTGCTTTTTCTTCACTCCCGTCTTTCATTGCTAAAATTTCATAATTTAACTATTTAGTTAAATTAGGATAAAGAGTAAAGAATAGAATTAGTAATAAAGTAAAGAATAGAATTACAGTTAATTGTTAATGGATTTATTGGAGAGATTTATTCCCTAGACTTTTTATAATATTCATTAAGATAAAACCAAATAATTAAAAATCAATAATACTAAGCACATATTTATTAAAATCAAATTTTTAATATTAATATGTAAATTAGCCTTCCCATTCACACTGCAAACCGCCATTTTGTTGTATATATAAATACAATTGCATGTTATTAGATTGTAGATATGGTCAACTGTATTAATAATGAAAGATAATTTTATTAATAATTGAGGTTTAAATCAAATCATGGAGAATGTGATGTAAATAACTATGTGAATTGTGACTCGATTAGTAATATAGTTTCGGTTACAGACAGAAAAACACACAATCTCCATTATAATATATATATATATATATATATATATATATATATATATATATATATGAGGAAGAATGAATAAAGAAAAGAAAGTACAGAATGGATAATAAAAGATGAATTTAATCAATATCACTTACACATGTGTTTCGGTAAGTTCATCTCTGTGTACACGGTTCAAACTATTATTATCATTAAATAAACAAATGAAATGAAATAATAATAATAGAAAAATGTGAAAATATTCCGCACACAGAGAAGATTCGACCTTCATCAGAGTGAAATTTTATTTTGAATGAAAAAATTCGTTGGGGGAAAACGGGGAATTTTTTTAGAAATTTTCGAAGAGAATCTTTTTTATTTTTTTATTTTTAAATCACTTTTG
>CM042173.1:2757156-2767156 GCA_023376005.1 Doryteuthis pealeii | reverse complement strand
CATTATTATTATTGATCCTTTCTTCTTTTTCTTCTTTTTGAAACATTTTCTCGTCTCAATTTCAAAACTTTAATTATAGTTGTTGTTGTTGTTGTTGTTGTTGTTGTTGTTGTTGTTCTTCTTCTTCTCTTCTTCTTCTTCTTCTTCTTCTTCTTCTTTCTTCTTCTTCTTCTTCTTCTCTAACTCCGATCTTTCCAAACTCATCTGCCACCCATAATCTTTTTTTTTATTTCATTGTCACTCTGTCTACTTTGAAGACGTCATCAAAATAATTACGCCTTCAAAATAAACTAACCCGATGACCCTTCTCCAAATCCCCAATTTTGACATACAAACCATCGGAGCACGCGGGGGGGGGGAGTCACACATCGCTGAAGCCTCCACGGCTAACGACTTGTCACCTAAGACAACATCAAAGCGGAAAAAAGACTTACAAAACACCTAATCACCAAATAGTCACCAACGAGATCTTTTTCTCACTTCATTTCGTTATGTTCACTACAATTTACACAATGCAAACTATTTATTCACGACAAAAGCAAACAGACTCCATTTTTATTTTATTTCTTTTTTTCAATCTAACAACATATCAATCTGATTTTTATATTATTGTGTTCTTTTTCCGTCCGGTGAGAACTTGTGTAAGTATTTTCGAATGAATTGCATTAGTTGATGGCGCGCAAAATGAAAGAACGCGGCGTTTGTTTGTTGTGAATTCGCGCCATTCATATATAAAGGGCAATTGGTGTGTATGTATGTATGTATGTCCGGAGAAAACTACGAAAATACAACAATTAACAAACAAAGCAAATATGTATACACATTCACTATTACCAAATCTTGCTTTTTAAGCAAAAATAATGAAGGCTAGATTTATATTCGTGAAGAGAATTAAAAGATAGAATTTAAATAGTAATAACATTGAATTTTCTTTGAATTTAATATTTTAAATAGGAGACAATGATTTTTCTTTCCAGGGTGTCTGTGCACATTTTTTACTGACGCCCGACCAGGCCGAGTCAATGCAATGTCTTTTTTTACATAGGGATTTCAATGCGAGGGTCCAACTCCTGGTTCAGAAATATTAGATCTGCAAAACTAATTCTCCCACCTCTACCCAGGTGATGCAGGGTAGCTTCTTCTAGTACATATATAAAGGGTAGTTGGTATGTATGTATGTATGTATGTATGTATGTATGTCCAGAGGCTGTAGCCTAAAACGGCAAAAACATGAATTTCTGGGATTCAAATCGGTCTACTGTGGGACCAGTGTGGAAGGCTATGTATGGGCAAGGCTGGTCTGATCAGCCACCAATCTGTGCATCGGCGGGATGGACTAATAAGATACCCTATGCTCCCTGGAATTACCTGTAAATGTGGGAAGATGTGCAAGACTTTGGCAGGACTAAAGAGCCACTTTCGTGCAGCTCATTGTTGAACTTTTTGAAGCTCACCATTATATTCTTTGAACTGTTGAACTTTTTTTTAATATATATATATAGAGCAATGGCAATACTTGAACACGAGTTTGCTGCCATCATCATGTCCAGAGGAAACTAAGAAAATACAACAATTAACAACAAAGTAAATATGTACACTCATTTGCTATTACCAGAGATATTTATACAAAAGTAATGAAGATTTTATTTCCATTTTTGAAGAAATTTAAAATTAGAATGTGAATTGTAAGAGAAGGGAAAGTCATTGGTGGTTTTCGTTTGGTTTGGTTTGTTTTGTTTTGTTTTATGGCATATCAACCTCAGCGGGCCATTTAATGCCGATAAAGTTTTGAAATAAATCAATTCTTAATAGATAATACAATTTTTTTATAAATACATTTTTCTATTTAACCCATAGATGGGACCTTAACAGTTACTACCACTTCGGGTCAGAGTGGACCACGGAGCAATGGTGATGAAGGGGTGCTCCACATTCCCCAAACCTCCAAAACTGGAACCTCACTATCAGATAGAGTTTAACGTCATTCCCAAGACATGTAGACCCGCAGCCACCGCCTTCTAGCATCCTAATGATAAAAAAAGGGGTTGGGGCTTGCCATAAGGGCAATAGGGCTGGGAAAATCATATAGGTGCTAGGGCTTGACGTGACCAGCCGATTGATCGGAGGCTACAATCAACGGGTCTGTGAGACTAACTTTAAAAAATCCCCTCTCTACCCAGGCAACACCGGGTAGCCGCTTCTAGTACATATATAAAGGGCAGTTGGTGTTTATGTATGTAAATATTTATGTCCGGAGGAAACTACGAAAATAAAACAATTGACGATAAAGTAAATACATATATACTTTCACTATCATCAGATCTTGCCTTTTGAGCAAAAATAATGAAGATTTAATTTATATTTGGGGAGAAAATTAAGAAAATAAAATCTAAATAGTAACAGCTTTGAATTTTTTGACATCAAATATTCTAAATTAGAGACCTTAAATTTGTTTCAGAGTATCTATGCACTTTTTTCTGACACCCCACCAGGCTGGATTAACGCATGGTCATTTTTACGTAGGGATTTTATTAGGGCATCCTGCGAGGATCCGAATCATGATTCAGTAATAATGGATCTGCAAGACTAACTTTTTTACGTACTACCTCTACCCATATGACGCTGGGTAGCTGCTTCTAGTGATATTATAATGGTGTTGTAGCCTATTCATTTTGTAATGTAGTGTTATATTTGCATAATATTGTAATCATCTTACATAATGGATACTGTATCCTATTCATTTTATAATATAGTGTAATATTTGAATTATATTATAATTATGCTACATATTGGATAGTGCAGCATATTCATTTTTTTATCTAGTGTAATATTTGAATATTTTGTAATTATATTTCCTAATGAATAGTGTAGACTATTCATTTTGTAATGTAGAGTAATATTTGAATAATTTAGTAATTGTTTTACATAATAGATGGTGTAGCCTATTCATTTTGTAATCTAGTGTAATATTTTAATAATTTTGTAATTATGTTACATAATGTTGTAGTCTATTATTTGTAATGTGGTGTAATATTTGAATATATTTTCAATTATGTTGCATAATGGATAGTATAGCCTATTCCTTTTGTAATGTAATATATTTGAATAATTTTGTGATGATGTTACCTAATGTATAGAATAGTATATTTCTTTTGTAATGCAATATAATATGTGAATAATTGTGCAATTATGTTACATAATTGATAGGGTAGCCTATTCATTTTTTAATCTAGTGTAATATTTGAATAATGTTGTAATTATGTTACCTAATGAATAGTGTAGCCTATTCATTTTGCAATATATTGTAATATCTATATAATATTGTAATTATGTTACATAATGAATAGCGTAGCCTATTAATTTTTTAATGTAATATAATATTTGAATGATTTTGTAATTATATTACACAATGGATAGTATAGCCTATTCAATTTGTAATGTAATTTAATATGTGAATAATTTTGGAATTATGTTACACAATGGATAGTGTAGCCTATTCATTTTGCAATGTAGTGCAATATTTGAATAATTTTGGGAATTATGTTAGCTGATGGATAGTATAGCCAATTCATTTCGCAATGTAGTATGATATTTGAATAATATTGTAATTATATTAGATAATTGATAGTGTACCCGATACATTTTTTAATGTAATGTAATATTTTATTAATATTGAAATTATATTATATAATGGATAGTGTAGCCTATTCATTTTGCAATGTATTGTAATATTTGTATAATATTGTAATTATGTTACATGATGAATAGCGTAGCCTATTCATTTTTTAATGTAATATAATATGTGAATGATTTTGTAATTATGTTACACAATGGATAGTGTAGCCTATTCCTTTTTGCAATGTAGTGCAATATTTGAATAATATTGCAATTATGTTACATTATCTATAGTGTAGCCTATTCATTTTTTAATGTAGTGTAATATTTGAATAATTTTTAATTATGTTACCTAATGAATAGTGTAGCCTATTCATTTTGTAATATACTGTAATATTTTAATTATATTGTAATTATGTTACATAATGGATAGTATAACCTAATCCTTTTGAAATGTAATATGATATTTGAATAATTTCGTAATTATATTACATAATAGATCGTGTAGCCTATTCATTTTGTAATGTAATATAATGTAATATTTTAATAATTTTTAAAAATTATACCACATGATAGATGGTGTAGCCTATTCATTGTGTAACATAGTCTAATATTTTAATTATAATGTAATCATATGTAATTATGTTACATAATGGATGGTGTAGCCTATTTAGTTTGTAACGTATTCCTTTTGAAATGTAATATGATATTTGAATAATTTCGTAATTATATTACATAATAGATAGGATGAAGCCTATTCATTTTGTAATGTAATATAATTTAATATTTTAATAATTTTGTGATTATAACACATGATAGATGGTGTAGCCTATTCATTGTGTAATATAGTCTAATATTTGAATTATAATGTAATTATATGTAATTATGTTACATAATGGATGGTGTAGCCAATTTAGCTTGTAACGTATTCCTTTTGAAATGTAATATGATATTTGAATAATTTTGTAATTATATTACATAATAGATAGTATAGTCTATTCATTTTGTAATGTAATATAATGTAATATTTTAATAATTTTAAAAAATTATACCACACGATAGATGGTGTAGCCTATTCATTGTGTAACATAGTCCAATATTTGAATTATAATGTAATCATATGTAATTATGTTACATAATGGATGGTGTAGCCTATTTAGCTTGTAACGTATTCCTTTTGAAATGTAATATGATATTTGAATAATTTCGTAATTATATTACATGATAGATAGTGTAGCCTATTCATTTTGTAATGTTATATAATGTTTTAATAATTTTAATTCATAATGGATGGTGTAGCCTATTTAGTTTGTAACGTAGTATATTTGTATAATTTTGTAATTATGCTACATTATCCATAGTGTAGCCCATCAGTTTTGTAATGTAATATGATATTTGAATGATTGTGTAATTATGTTACATGATGGATAGTGTAGCCTATTCATTTTGTAATATAGTGTAATATTTGAATAATTTCGTAATTATGTTACATGATAGAAGGTGTAGCCTATTCCTTTTGTTATGAAGATACTGCAATTACAATTACTGCTCTTTCGCTGAGCTATTGCCAAAATTGTGTCTCCTCGCGCATTTAGGATGCGATTAATGGCGGTAATTTGGACCTGATCCCCACCCCCACCCTAAGCAAGAAATCGCTATCAATTCCCCTTGTTCTTCCCTCTCTTCTTCCTCCTCGTAATGGAATTCAGTTATTTGATAGCCACCGTCCATTGCTGTCTCGCTTTCCCCAATTTGAGGATAATTTATTTCCCCAAGCAAGTAGATGTGTTTACTTTTTTTATTTGTTTTTTGTCTGTGACATGATTGTGCACTTGTTAAAAAGAAAGGAACGCGAAGTGAATTAATCAACGAATAAAAACAGCGACAAGCAGCCGGTGACCTTTCTTTTGTTTAAATATGTCCGAACGGCATATTGAGTTGTTCACTTTACGCCATACTGAATGAATATATTGACATTTATTTCTGTAGATGAGATATTACTACCTAGATATGTAAACTTGTCTACTAATTTGAGAGGTTGTTGGCTGGTTGTTTCGATTTTACGGCATGTTAACCTAATGGGTCATTTTATGTCCAAGACGTTTTTGTTTTATTCATTCTTGATGGTACTCCCTTTTTTTTTAACTCAATTTTTTCTTAAAATTTTTTTTTTTTTAAAAACTCATTTTCTCCTATTCAACTCACAGATGGGACACGATCCTATTGCCTTTATGGCAACCCCCAATTCATTTTATCATATGTGATAATAGGTGAAGTTTCAACTCTGCGGAATGTGGGGTACCTCTTCGTCGCCATTACTCTTAGGTTCACTCTGACCCGAAGTAGTAGTACCTGTTAGGTTCACATCTATTTAGAATTAAACACAGAATACATAATTAATTAAAATACACGTTCCTCATAATAAATAGTACATAATTTGTATATTTTACTATATATACTGTATTAAATTACACGTTCCTCATAGTATATAGTGCATATTATGTATATTTTACTATATATACATATATCAAATTAAATAAAAATAAATAATACATAAATATATAAATAGATGAAAATAATAAAATTGAAATTGAATGAACAATGGCTATTACGACTATCACGACCTTCCGCGTGGCGTTTAAAAAAAAAATAACGCCACGAGACGCATGTTTATAACATTAAAAAAAAATTACGACAAAAAAACGTGTCCATTTCCGAAAATCGTCTCTGAAGATAAAGTTTACTTTGAAATCGATAAGACAAAAAAAAAAGATATTTTTGTTTTTATTTTTATGTGCATTGTATTGGCTTTCAAATCATTAATATATAATAACATAATTAACAATGCTTCGAGCAAATTACCAATTTTTTATAAAAAAAGCTTGTTTTTTTATTATTTAAAAAAAATTGAGTTTGATAAAAAGAAAAAGAAGGAATACCCAACAAAAATAAATAAAACAAAACATTCTTCGGCATAAGATAACCCAAGGGTTAACATGCCGTAAAATAGAAAAAAATCTAATCATAGAGTACTCCCCCTATTTGTTTGTTTTTAATATTAATATAAATTCTATAATGAGGATGTGATTTGACAACGAGCTTAATGGCTGTTTAAGGCGGCTTTTAAGCGAGACTATCATGAACAGGGCCGGTTTAGTTCAGTCGGTAGAGCATCTGCCTTAGAACCACGATGTTCTGGGTTCGATACTGGTCCTCGTCAACTCAGCGCATGAATAAAACAGCTTGTATCTGCGTGGTAAAGTAGGGAATTGATGGTAGGTGTGGTGCTCCACCTCAGACGCAAAAACAATCTCCCTGGTCTAAAGTCGTCGTCGTCGGGGTGGCCTAAAGTCGGTTATCAGCCAATTAATGAGGGAGTCTCTCCCCTTTTCACTGGGGCTAGACTAAGGAGATTGTTTTTGTGTCTGAGGTGGAGCGCCACATCTACCGTCAGCTCCTTACTTTACCGCGTAGATCCCTGTGCTACTCATACGCTGAGTTGGCGAGGGCCGGTATCGAACTAGGAACCTTGTGGTTTCTAGCCGAACGCTCTACCAACTGGGCTAACCCGGTCCCTAACGCTAGTTAAAAGGGGATAGACTCCCTGGCTGTCTGGCTAATACGGACAGTAAGCCACTCTGTTTACGTTAATAATTATTTATCATGAATAAACCTTTGAAAATTTTTATTTAATGTTGTTTTTTTATTGTTTTTTTCAGGTCCCCGATCTCGGAAGCTCAAGAAACGTGATCGTTCTGCCGACGAGAAGCGGCCGCGAACCTCGTTCACCAGCGACCAATTGCAACGGCTCAAGCAAGAATTCGATGACTGCCGATATCTAACCGAAGAGAGGCGAAAGAAACTCGCGCGGGAACTTTGTCTCAGCGAAGCGCAGATCAAAATCTGGTTCCAAAACAAAAGAGCCAAAATCAAGAAATCTTCCGGTGTGAAGAATCCACTGGCCATTCATCTAATGGCACAGGGGCTTTATAACCATTCGACCGTTTCCATCAAAGACGAAAACTACGCTTAGAACAGATGGTCTGCTTCTCAATGTTGAGAGATTTTCAAAAACTTCCTGTGGACGAGCAGATTCCCAGCCCCCCACGAACGAAACGAGTTCGGATATGTTTGGCCTGTGCGAGGGGAGAGGAGTATGGCGAATGTTTCTTTTGTTTTACAGTATATCAACCGTTTTCGGGTCATTTAATGCCGAATCAAAATCCTTTTGATAAACAAAGAACTACGGGTTGCTAATGTGGTCACCCCATAAAGTACTGAACAAGCTCATTGCTGCTTAACTTCAGTCATTTAGTGAGAATCAAGTCTTTAATTGGTTGATTGCTTTGTTTAACGGGATATCAACCCTTTTCGGGTCATTTAATGCCGAATCAAGTCATTTTGATAAACAAAGATCTCGGGTTGCTTACAGTATCTGCTATTGCTTAAGTGGTCACCAGATGAAGTATTGAACAGGCACTGTGCGAGGGGGAAGAGTGTGGCGAATGACCACGGGAATTGAATTCGTCACCTCTTCGTTGCTGAAATGCTGGTGAAATTCCGTGGTCACTAAATACCCAATTGCTGTGTTTCATCCGGGCTTCTTACTCTGAATTGAGACATTCATCAGCACGCGTCAATCCTCACGACGAGATTTACATCCGGGTTACTCTGCACTGCTCATTCGGAATTTCACCAGCATTTCAGCAACGAAGAGGTGAGGAGTTCAATTTCCGTGGTCACTCGCCACACTTCCACAACTTTTAAAACGATAGCTATTCCACGATAGCTATTCCCCGTTACGTCATAAGCGCCTACAATTATGTAAGTCAGTTACATCTCAATGTCGAGTGCATCTCAAAAACTTCCACAACTTTTAAAACGATAGCTATTCCACGATAGCTATTCACCGTTACGTCATGAGCGCCTACAATTATGTAAGTAAGTTACATCTCAACGTTGAGTGCTTCTCAAAATCTTCCACAACTTTTAAAACAATAGCTATTCCACGATAGCTATTTATCGTTACGTCATGAGCGCCTACAATTATGTAAGTCAGTTACATCTCAACGTTGAGTGTTCCTCAAAAACTTCCACAACTTTTAAAACGATAGCTATTCCACCATAGCTATTCACCATTACTCCACGAGCGCCAACGATTATGTAGGTATTTACCCAAACCGTTTGCCACGGGTAGGTTGTGACACAAGGTGGCAAGTATGGAGCATCGAGCGATGATCGAAATCGCTATTCAGTAGCAATGGATTTGCGATACTAGCTCGCTAATCATTCCTCTACGATGGGAAGCCCAGCGTTTCCGATTATGTATATAAAAAGCTAAATGTTTTTGTATGTGTAAATGAGTAAATTTTGTATTTTCTTCCGTTGTGTTCGATGTTAGTATATCATGGATATACTAATACTAATATTTGTCCTAGCAAAGTGGAACTCTACTAAAATATCTAAAATCTCCACAACTTTTAAGATGATAGCTCTGTCACGGGAATTTCGGATATAAAATGTATGATATCCTATGATATCTCACCTTTCTTTCGTTTTTGTCTTTCTTTCTTTTGTAAAGAGTAAAGCATATCTGAAACATACGTACATTATATTATTATAAACGTGTGTAATGCATGATAGAAGCCGGCTGTTTTGTTTAAAAAAAAAGGACTCAGGTTGCTTACAGTACCAACTGTTGCAGTGGTCACCCAATTAAGTATTGAACGGACTCATTGCTGCTTAACTGCGGTGGGTAGGATGTTTCTTTTGTTTTACAGTATATCAACTTCGGGTCATTTAATGCCGAATCAAATCCTTTTGATAAACAAAGAACTACAGGTTGCTAATGTGGTCACCCCATAAAGTACTGAACAGGCTCATTGCTGCTTAACTTCGGTGATTTAGTGAGATTCAAGTCTTTGATTGGTTGATTGCTTTGATTAACGGGATATCAACGCTTCTCGGGTCATTTAATGCCGAATCAAGTCTTATTTTGATAAACAAAGGTCTCGGGTTGCTTACAGTATCTGCTGTTGCTTAAGTGGTCACCAGATTAAGTATTGAACAGGCACATCACTGCTTAACTTCGGTTGGTTGTTGTTTTTACTACACACCAACTCTTTTCGGGTCATTTTGATTTAATCAAGTCATTTTGATAAATCAGGTCTCGGGTTGCTTACAGTATCTGCTGTCGCTTAAGTGGTCACCCAATTAAATATTGAACAGGCTCATCGAAATGATAAAAATGTTGGAAGATTTGACATATTAAACGACTATTACTTTTACACACACACACACACACACACACACACACACATATATATATATATAGTATTATAATAGTATATATATAATATTGTAATAGTATTTGTATATATATATA
>CM042173.1:2729656-2752156 GCA_023376005.1 Doryteuthis pealeii | reverse complement strand
TATATATATATAATATGTAATAAATGGAAATGAATCTGACAGTATGATAGAGAATGTATAGAAAAAAAAAAGAATATATTAGTATGCTGACAGATATCTGTTTCGACCTTTTAATAAAGCGGTCATCCTCAAGAGCAACTATATTTTTGCGTTGTTTGGGCCTCTCGTGCCAAACGATTAACTATTCCCTCTTTCTTTCATAAATATAGTTGCTCTTGAGGATGCCCCTTTATTAAAAGGTCGAAACAGATATCTGTCGCATACTAATATTATCATTTGTTTTTTTCTATAAATTTTTCTATCATATATATATATATATATATAATATATATATATATATATATATATATATATATATGGGTACTACTATGTGAACATAGCGTAAGTAGTTAATCCAATAGGGCTCAATATATTTTGAATATAGAGCATTAAGAATCCCCATGATGAAGGTGTTGGAATAACACCGAAACCGCAGTCGGGAAACAACTTCTTTTACAACTATATATATATATATATATATATATATATATATATATATATTGGGTTGATGCATAATTATTGTAGCTTTTTTTTTCAACAAATTTTATTAAACAAAAACAATAACAAATGGTGGTCTGTTTAATTTATTTCCTAAAAATAATCGTCTCTTTTCAGAATGCGTATCGAAAATCATATCCACATTCGTCATATTATATTCTACCACTTCAGAAAGTTTGGAATGCTTCACAGTCATTTCACGATCTTTTGGGTAAAGGAACAATCAACAAAAGCCAAATTAAAAAATGGTTTAGGAAGTTCAAATCGGGCGTTAAAAATCTCGCAGAGGAAGAAAAAAGATGTCGACCATCAAATTTCAACGACCAGGCACTTTTGGCAGCCGTGGATGAAGATGAAATCTTGACAACGAGAATGTTGACTGAAGACTTCAATGTGAACAATTTGACCATCGGTTGTCGCTCAAAAAACTCTGAAAATTATGAAAATTGGCTTCATAGGTCCCCAACGAACTCTCCGATAACAACAAAACCAAAAGTGTCCGATTTTTTAAAAAATAAAATTTGTTGAAAAAAAGCCACAATAATTATACAACCCCTAATATATTTTTCTGGTTTTGTTTTTTGTTTCTAATAAAAATAATTAACCTAACATTAAATAACACTGGTTTACAAAAAATATTTTTTGTCTGAGCAAGAATGTGAATAGGTGTTTTTTACTAATTTGGGTGTGCTGAATTCAAATTTATAAACAGTTTTGCTCTATCACCTCTAGTTTTCTGTCTTTTAAATAGTCTCATTTTAGTATATACAGAGTATATACGTGCTTATTTCAACAGTTGCAGCAGCTTATTACAGATAAAACAGGATAGATAAAGAACATTAACGGAATAGATATACTTGGATGACACAATGTACACAATTCATAGTACCGCAGACAGTTAGAAGTGTATTTTCTTAGATGATCTGCTGTATTTTGCCTCCGGGATGTCACGCAAGAGCATCCAGCAGAAGTCTCCCATCATGCCGGGGTTCCACTTGCCTTGGTAGTTGCTCTCCATCTTCATAATGTCTTTCACTTACATTTATTGCATAATAACTAAAAAAGAAGACATAAGTCACACAATATTAGAAATTAACCCTGAATGCATATACGCCTTTATGTACAGTATGTGTACAAAATGTACAGTATACATATCTAAAAAAAACTAGAGGTGATGAGAAAAAACGGATTTCAAATCTGAATTCACCCCCCCCCCCCAAATTAGGTTAAAACAGCTATTTTTGTGATTGCCTCAATTTCTTTGTAAACCAGTGTTATTAAACAAGCAAAGTCCAGAAATGCACTGAACTATTTTACTACATAAATGCATTGGAACTGATTTACTACATAAATGCATTGGAACTGATTTTACTACATAAATGCATTGAACTGATTTTACTACAAAATGCATTGAAGTGATATTACTACATAAATGCATTGGAAGTAATTTTACTACATAAATGCATTGGAAGTAATTTTACTACATACATGCATTGGAAGTAATTTTACTACATAAATGCATTGGAAGTAATTTTACTACATAAATGCATTGGAAGTAACCTCACCATTAAATCTGAATTCAGCTGCACCCCCAAATTAGGTTAAAACAGCTATTTTTGTGCTTGCCTCAATTTCTTTGTAAGCAAGTGTTATTGATCCAATGGATAAAAATATGACTCATCTGTATCAATTTGTCTCTGAAATATTTCACAACATTTTCTTTCTTTTTTATTTTTATTTTTGGAAATTAATAGATTCACATTCAATTCTTATTTTATTCATGAATTAAGCAAAATCATCGTGGTGGCTAATTGTTGGTATTAACTGGAAAGCGAGAGAGTCTATCCCCTTTTCACTATCGCTAGACCAATGATATTGTTTTTTTGTGTGCCTAAAGTGGAGTACAACACATACCACCAGCTCCACACTTTACTGCACAGACCCAAGCTGTGCTACTCATCCACTAAGTTGGTGAGGGCCGGTATCAACCCGGAACCTCGGGCGGTATGGCATCCTAGGCGGATGCTATACCGCCTGAAATAAACCAGACTCCTATTTGCAAGTGCCACACCTACCATCAGCTCCCCATTTTACAGCACAGATACAAACCGTGCTACTTATGTGCAGATTTGGTGAGGACCGGTTTGGATCAGTCGGTTGAATACCCACTTAGGAAACGCAATGTTCCGGGTTCGGTACCGGTCCCCGTCAACCCAACAACGCATGAGTAGCACAGCTTGGGTAATCTGATCTGTGCGCTAAAGTAGAGAGCTGGCGGTAGGTGTGGCTTTCCATCTACTCTTCTCTCCGCCTCGGAACTAGAATGTGCCGGGTTCGATAACAGCCATCGCCAGCTCTGTACACGAGTAGCACAGTTTGAATGTGTGCTGTAAAGTGGGGATTTGATGGTAGGCGTGGCGCCCTACCTCAGAGGCAAAACCAGTCTCGCGCTAGTGAAATTGGGATCGACTCTCTCGCTGTCCGGCTGATACCGACAATAGGCCACCTCGCCGAATTTATTTTTTACTTATTTATATGCTGCATATATACACATGTCTGTCAGTCTGTGTTCATTAATATAGGTAAGATTGCGGAAATACAAAAATAATGAAATGAGCGAAAATAATAAGTCACTCAAACGTCAGTGAAAATCCAGCAGTGAGGGGGGGTTATTGTGTTGTAATGGCTAACGTGCTAGACGGCAGCAAGCAAATTCGAACCCAGTCACGCTATTACGTACGCTTTCGGGCTAATACACTTGGGAAAAGTATGAATCCTCTCATGATTAACTAGTACCACTACTGTTCTTCTACAAGGATGGCTTTGGCATTAAATAACCCAGGAAACCAAACCAAAACCATCGTTTGAGCTGGTGTGGAAAATATACAAGTAAATAAAATAATAAGATATATAAAAAAATAATCTATTAATAATAGAGATTTGGTCTCTATTTGTCTGTAACCGAAATTACGTCACTGCTTACACCACAGTTATTTCAGGAATTAAGTAAGTTCATCAATGAGAGATTTACAGTGAAACATATACTGCTAGAGTGTGTAGACTTTGATCTAGTACAAACAAAATACTACATCATCATTTACTAGAGGGCACAGAATCCCCAATATGCACTACATTCCAAGAGAGATTTACAGTGAAGAATATACTGCAGGGTGTGTAGACTTTTATCTAATGCAAAACAAAATACTACATCATCTTTACTAAAGGCACAGAATCCCCAATATGCACTACATTCCAAAGAGATTACAGTGAAGCACATACTGCTACAGTGTGTAGACTTTGATCTAATACGAACAAAATACTACAAAGCAAATAATTTGAAAAACACTTTTCACGAAAATAAGACCATCCAGGATTTTGCATTTCCTAAAAGAAGTGGGATTGGACTAAAAAATATGAACAATTAAACAATAGTTAAATCTATACATATATACATTTGTTTTCTACCAAACTACCGTTATGAACACAAAACTTATTCGGCATTAAATGATCCACCGAGGTTGATGTGCCGTAAAACAAACGAAACGAAACGAAACCAAAACCATCATAAGTATTTTATATAGAAAATGATTTCTCGACAAAAATTCTGATGTGACACACTACAGCGCTATCTATAGTTTAATCACTAATCTTTTGTGATTTCAAAAGTATTTTGTGTTGTGACATTAAACTTTCTTAAAAGGACTAGCAAATATATGCACCCTCCGGGTGCAAGTATTTAAGTTTTAATGTAATAAAATATCGTATTAAATTAGGAAGGCTAATGAAACTAAATAAGAATGCAGATAAAAAGATTTGAAACAGAGGGGGTATAATCGAAAAATAGAACAACCGAAACTTACTCTTCCATCACTCTCGTCTTTCATTGTTCTTTTTTCTAATTTAAGTATTTAGTTATAAGAGGAAGTAAATAATAAAATGACAGTTATTTTTTCTTGTTAATGGATTTCATTTAAGATTCATTGAAGAGATTTTTGATTATATTCATTAAAATAAAACCAAACAGTTAGAAATCAATAATATTAAGCACATATTTATTAAATTCGATTTTTTAATATCAATATGCAAATTAGCCTTCCGTTCACACTGTAAACCGCTATTTTGTTGTATATATAAATACAATTGCATGTTGTTAGTATGTAAATATGGTTAACAGTATGATAATGTAAAACAATTTATTAATAATTGAGGTTAAAATAAAAATAAAAATCATGGAAATGTATGTCAATAACATAAGGAATTGTGACTTCGTCGGTAAAGCGTTCGGCTAGAAACCACAAGGTTCCTAGTTCGATATCGGCCCTCGCCAACTCAGCGTATGAGTAGCACAGGGATCTGTGCGGTAAAGTAAGGAGCTGATGGTAGGTGTGGCGCTCCACCTCAGACGACAAAACAATCTCCTTGGTCTAGCGCTATTGAAAAGGGGATAGACTCCTCGCTGACTGGCTCATACCGACATTAGGCCGCCGACGTCTTTACTTACTTTAAAGGGTTAGGGCTTAGGGTTAGGGGTTAGTTTTATAATTTTTAAAAATCTAAAAATCGTCTGTTAAAACAACGGATATTGAGGTGTAAATGAAAAACATGTCCTTTCTTAATCGAGATCAAAAAGGGTTGCCTAGAGGTCATATGGTCCAAGTATTTCTTCTGTATTTTTTTTTTTTTAATACGAGGGTATATCCAAAAGTAAGGTCTCCAAAGCTACGGGGACGCAGAGAAACTGTTCCTAAAGCTATTGTGTTGTGTTGTGAATGTGCAGAATTTGAACGCGAGTCGCAGAGTCCATTTGCCACGCTGATAACCATAACACAACGGACGCAACTTTGTTTATTGTAGACGAAATACTCGTGCTTCGCTGAACTCATAACATTAATATCTATTTAATTTAGGTTTTCTAAGTACGAGCCAGACGTATAGGAAAAGAACTGATTTTTTTTGTACAAAAAATAATAAGTTCAGTGACGGATCAAAGTGGGGATCAGGGAGGGAGCTACCCCGGGGTGCTGCTTCAGTGGGGCGAAAAATCGCCCTCACCCAAAAGACTTTGCATTGCTATAACACTAAATATATTGCCTAACTTTTTCCACTATACTCCTGAACTATGAATGCGTAGAATTTGAAAGTGGGTAGTAAGGTAGGTGAAGCTTTAAAAAAAAAATCTGAATTAGTATTTAATGACCATTGGAGGGAGCGGGTGCCGTGCCGAGCTCTTTTTCCCCACCCAAGGATCACAATGTTGGCACGTCACTGCGTAGGCTACCTGCAGTGACATTTTTCTTTTTTTACGAAAAACAAAACAAAACAAAAACTATTTTATGGTCTTAGAGGAGAAAAAATGACGATAAAAATGGCGGAACAAACCACAGGACCGTGTTATTGACTTGGTATTACAATAGAACGGTCTTTTTTTTCAGTCAATGAGGATTTGTCAGAAGTAAACTGGGTGATAATTACTGTTTTTTATTTATTAATAATACGCCAATTCGAAGTACAATGCGGGTTATGCTTCTTAAACCTCCTAAAAAAAAATCTCTGTCTCGACTGGCAGATATCAACTTATTAAAAGGTTCAATATAAGATTCTTAGTCATTTTTGAGATTATGAAGTAAACAACAAATGTCTTATGAGAGACGCCTTCCCGTGAAAAAAATATTACAGTGCTTTTGACTCAAAATACAGTTGTACCTTAACTTAATAGATTTATTTGTTTAATGGCATATCAACCTACATGGTTATTTAATACCAAAACCATCTTTGTAAGAGAGTAGCCACCTGCCTCCTATCTCACGACACCATCCGGGTGAGACGGACAAGACATACTGGACACTGCTATAAAGGGGTACTTTAACGTTTTCAGATACGTATCATTTATGCAAATGTGGAACTACGTAGCTTGGGCAGGTTGTTATGGACGATGAACTGTTGCCCAAGCAGCAGATCCTCCCTCTCCACACAGCTGTTGTGGTCCAAAGGAAAAGTAGACCCAATGTAGTTTGGCAACGACGGTGCCGCAGGAGTTGCTATGAAGTACTGAGATTCAGCATCACCCACCTTAGAGACTCCAGCTCCGGATTTGTTTTCAGGGTTTACTCTCTTAGCCTTTCCTTGGGATAAGGCAGAGCCGCAAGGCAACGGTGGTTTTATAACAGACTTTTCCTTGTCCTGGATGAATTGCTGACCAAGGCTAGAGTCCCATCTAACCCGTTTTGGATTTGTTGAGTGGTAAGTACCCTAATCTTGATCTGCCGCTGTGGTCGGCCGTTGGTTTCCCGATAGCTCCCACTATTTGCTCACAGATTGCGTACGTATATCGATCAGCTTGCACATACATGTGTATGTATCTAGCTTAAAAGTATATGCTTGTGCATGGTTAACGACGCCTTTGAATTTTCTAAGTTATGACTTAGTATAAGTCCATGTTCATGTTCTTTCTAAACCTTATTATACAAGTGTACCATTTGAAATTTTCCTGAGAATTAAAAATGGCAGAATTTAAAAATGGCAGAATACTGTAGTATTTTGACTTAAAAAAAAATAGAGAAAAAAAACTCCAAATCTCGCCAAGGAAAAACATAGCGTAAATAGATAAGTAAACATAGCGTAAATAAATAAGTAAAATAGCAGGAATCCATGACGAAGAAATATTATTAGCCCTCGCCAAGCTATATGATGCTTCCTAAACCACCAAAAAATTTTCTCTGTCTCGACTGTCATAAATCATCTTATTAAAAGGTTCAATATACGATTCTTAGTCATTTTTGAGATTATGAAGTAACAACAAAATGTCTTAATGAGAGACGCCTTCCCGTGAAAAAAATATTACAGTGCTTTTGACTCAAAATAAAGTTGTACCTTAACTTAATAGATTTATTTGTTTAATGGCATATCAACCTACATGAGTTATTTAATACCAAAACCATCCTTGTAGGAGAGTAGCCACATGCCCCTATCTCATGAACCATCCGGGTGAGACGGACAAAACATGCTGGACACTGCTGGAGGAACAAGAAAGAACTCATAAGCGACGTTCTCCTGTGGAAGCCACACATGGGCATGCTAGTGTGGTTTGCCCAGCAAGGACCTACATTGACCAATATGCACGGCTACTGGATGCTGTGCAGAGGACCTCCCTAATTTCTAATTAGCAAATGCAGTTTAATATCATAACCAGGATACAATATATATGTATTAGTGCCTCAACTAAAAAATAAATTTAAAAATAGAATAAAAAAAATAAAGAAATAATAAATCTAATTATCAACATTCGGTGGATAAGCAACACCAGATAATTATCTGGTGTTGCTTATCCACCGAATTCTTTGAGTTTATATATATTTACCAACCCCTCCACACGAAGCAGGATGCGACACAATGTCAGTTTCTTAAGCGGAGTTCAACATGGTTGGAATTCAGAGTTTTCCTTCTCCTAGACCGGTTGCCTAACCAGGTTAAAGAGCCCAGTCTGTCCTGCTATTTACCCATAGCTGGAGGGAGAGTAGAATTCATACCTTTCCCAAGGATATTAGCGCTAAGTGAAAATGCAATTACCCCGTCCAGGATTTGAACTCGGGGCGACGAGTCCATTTCCCGTGACATTAACACATTACACCACGCGCTTGTTGTGGTATATAAGCCGTGCTACCATCACCACCTAAATCTATAGACTACGCGAGGTCACGTGGTTTAAACCTCAGCCAATCAACGGCCCGAATGCGTGGCTGGTTGACTACTTATCACTGATCTGAGAGACGTCCATTGACAAAGGACTTGCAATACTGAGGAGCACCAAGGAACAACCAAAGGATTTTTTACCAAGGATTTCCGCTGGACAAACGCTCTTGCTTGTGGTCTAAAAGGATGGTCCATAAAATCGTGACACATACATGGACTCCTTACCTTGGACGAGGCTGTTTGCATTTCACATAGCGCTAATACCTCTGGGAAGGTAAATATCCAAGACTAAGTTGGGTAGGCTCCTATATTTAAATATGCTTGTCAGTGGCGCGAGGTGTAATGGTTAGAGTCGTAGGAAATGGACTCGTCGACGCGAGTTCAAATCCTGAACAAGGCTGTTGGCATTTCACATAGCGCTAATACCCTTGGGAAATATATGCATCCAACTACTTTCCTTCCAGCTGTGGGTAAATAGTAGGGCAGACCGAGCTCTTTAACCTTGCGTAGGTAACCAGTCTAGGAGAAGGAAAACTCGGAATTTAAACCTTTTTCACATAGCGCTAATACTCTTGGAAAGGTATGCACCCAACTACTCTCTCTCCAGCTGTGGGTAAATAGTAGGGCAGACCGGGCTCTTTAACCTTGCGTAGGTAACCAGTCTAGGAGAAGGAAAACTCGGAATTTAAACTCCGCTGAAGAAATTGACCTTTTGTCACACCCTACTCGTGGGGAAGTGCTTGGGAAAGGTATGCATCCAACTACTCTCCCCCAGCTGTGGGTAAATAGTAGGGTGGACTGGCTCTTTAACCTTGCGTAGGTAACCAGTCTAGGAGAAGGAAAACTCGGAATTTAAACTCCGCTGAAGAAATTGACCTTTTGTCACACCCTACTCGTGTGGAAGTACTGATAAATATATACATGGACTCTCAAACAATATCATGTATTTAAAATATTGCTTTATTTATTTATTTATTTATTTATTTTTGTGTTCCTTTAAAGAAGCGTCTCAGTTTTTTATCTTTATTTTTATTTTTTTATTTTTTTAGCGCCCCTGGTTTCTTCTAAAAGATTTAACAGTCTCATTTATCTGTTTGTCTCTTTGTTTATACGATGTTTTTTTTCGTTTTGTTTCAGAAACCAAATCATTGGAAACAATTAATAAGAGCGTTTTACAGAGCTGTCTCCCCCGTGGGGAGTCTATTCCGTGAAGATCCTATCGGACGCAACTCGGAGGTGCGAGGCTGTGAGAAATGAGGGGTTGTAGGGAGGGTAATTATAAACTACTGTAAAAGGGGGAAGGCTGAATAGGGGGATAACGCGATTCAATCGAGCGGGACAAAGGGGGACTGGCAAAAGATAAAGGGGTAGGGGCGTGAAATGAAATGAATAGAAAGAAGAAGACAGAAAGAAAGAAGAGAGAAAGAAAGAAAGAAGAAGAGAAGAAAGAAGAAAGAAGCGGGGATTGGAAAATCAAAATATAAAAGAAAGAAAGAAAGAAAGAAAGAGAGAAAAACGAAAGAAAGAAGAAAGAAAGAAAGAAGAAGAAAGAAGCGGTGATTGGAAAAGAAAGAAAGAAAGAAAGAAAGAAGAGAAGAAAAACGAAAGAAAGAAAGAAAGAAAGAGACAGACAAGAAAGAAACGGGAATAGGAAAAATCAAATCAAAATAATAATAAAGTGGTGGGGCGTGAAATGAAATGAATAGAAAGAAAGAAAGAAAGAAAAGAGACAGAAAGAAAGAGAGAGAGAGAGAGAGAGAGAGAGAGAGAGAGAGAGAGAGAGAGAGAGAGAGAGAGAGAGAGAGAGACGGGAATAGGAAAAATTAATAAAAAATGAATAAAAGGTGGTGCGCGGTGAAATGAAATGAATAGAAAGAAAGGAAAGAAAGAAAGGAAGGAAGAAAAAAGGAGAAAGGAAGAGAGAAAGAAGAAAGGGATGAGGAAAAATCAAATCAAAATGATAATAGATGGATGGGGTGTGAAAGGAAATGTATAGAAAGAAGAAAAGAAAGAAGAAGAAAGAAAAGAAAGCGGGAAGAAAAAAAATCAAAATAATAATCAGGCCTGGCCCGTGGATTTGTTAAATCGTTGGAAAATCAACCGTCAACATAATTTTCATCTTTTGTTTATCATCACGCATCTTATCGTAGAAGCCATCTTTCTTTTCTTTCACACACACACACACACACACACCACACTCTCTCTCTCTCTCTCTCTCTCTCTCTCTCTCTCTCTCTCTCTCTTCTCATTGTCATCTGTATCGTCAGCCTCGATTTGATTTTTGTTTCTGATTATTAACATCGTCACTTTGTCTTGCTTCCCCATTTCTGAAAAGATTGGTAACCTCCATTAATTGACGGCCCTTTCTCTATAAGGACTCTCTCTCTATCTATCTATCTATCTTTCATAGCGTTCCATCGTGGTTTAATGGTTAGCAAGCCCTCTCTCTCTGTCTGTGTGCGTCTTTCTCTCTCTGTCTCTGTCTCTGTCTGTCTCTATCTCTGTCTGTCTGTCTGTCTGTCTGTCTCTCTCTCTCTGAACGTCATATCGTGGTGTAATGGTTAGCAAACTTCTCTCTCTCTCTCTCTCTCTCTCTCTCTCTCTCTCTCTCTCTGAGCATCCCATCGTGGCGTAATTGGTACAAGTCAATCTCTCCCCCCCCTCTTCCTCTCTCTCTTCTCTCTCTCTCTCTCTTCTCTTCACCCTGTAGGCAATACGTTGACTCTTATCCTGGAAATACACTGACTCCGTCCCCCGCAAATTGTGTCCTGGGTATGACACCTAGAAAAAAAGGGGGGCTGGTTATGACACCTAACCTTAATCCAGCCGTTAAACTACATCTAGTGGCAAGGTTCCAATTCTAGAGCTCTAGGGAGTGTGGATTACTTTATTGCCATTACTCCCAAGTCCACTAAGACTCGGTGTGGTAGTACCTGTTGGGGTTCCATCTATGGGTTAAATAGATAAAAAATGAATTTAAAGAAAATTTGTTTTAAAAAATGAGTTAAAAAAATTGAATACCCAAACAAGAACGATAAAACAAATGTCTTCGGTATAAATAACCCAATAAGGTTTCACATGCCGTAAAATTCAACCAACCATACCCAGCATAATATGGTGAAACTCCAATTTTTGAGATCTGAGAAGTGTGGACTACCTTTTCATTGCCATTACCCCCTTTCCACTTTGACTCGAAATGGTAGTACCTGTTAGGGTACCATCAATGGGTCAAATAGATCTGTTTTAAAAATATTCGTATTCGATAGACAGTATGAAAAAAAAACACACTTCTTGGATTAGCCAGAGGTCACCAAACTATGACCCGCGGGTCGGATCCGCCCCGCGAAATCATTTTAACAGACCTGCCGACTCTCTATAAATTATTATTATTATTATTATTATTATTATTATTATTATTATTATTATGTTTTATTTATATTCAAAATTATCATGATAAAAATATTTATTATAAATTATTTCATCAAAAGAGCACAGACACTCTGAAAGAAAAATTAATGTGTTTTTTTTTCTTTTATTTCCTTCTTTTCTTCTTTTCATTATGTTCGAATGAAACAGATTAGCGTTATCGCTTCCTCGCGCTCACCCCTCTCTCTATCTTTCCCCTACTCTTTTCTTTCTTTCATTTATTCTTTTTTGTGATTTTTCTGTGTAGCATGTCCTTTTTCTTCTCTTTCTTTCTTTATAATAAAAAACGGAATGGTCCATTATTCAGCTTAGGTGACGATACTCATAAGAAATAATTTTGGATCTCTCCTGTACATCACAATAACATTATTATGAATTATTCTATTATTGTATCTTTATTATAAATTATTATTACTATTATTAGTTTATTTATATTCAAAAATTATCATAATAAAAATATTTATTTATAAATTATTTCATCAAAAGTGCACAGACACTCTGAAAAGAAAATTAATGTCTTTTTTTTTTCTTTCTTTCCTTCTTTTACGTTTGAGAATAAAACATTATTAGAAATCAATTATACCAAGTAATTATTTGTTAAACACGGTTCTGTTAAATTCCTGGGATCATTGAAAATTTCGGGTCTTTCAACATCGCATTTTCTACCCCCAGGCGACCCAATCAGGGCTGATCAGACCTCGTAAAACTTGTCTGCATTTATCTCGCACGCATTCGCAAAAAAAATATAATCAGTTGATTAAATAGAAGGTATGATTTACAATTTTATGATTTAAAAAAACTAATTAGATAAATAAAATTGAACGGCTTGCCTAAACGAAACGATTATTTACAATCTATTTGATGGAAACTTAAGTTTATCGGCTACTTAAACGAAGCATATATTTGGTATGCTTACAATTTGTGGACAGGGAAATAGTAGCTATTAACAAAACACACATACACAACACACACATGCGCACACACACACACAGACAGACACACACACACACACACACATGCGCACACACACACAGACAGCACACCCACACACTACACACACACACACACACACACACATGCGCGCGCAACACACACATGCGCGCGCACACACACACACGACAGACACACACACACACACATGGCGCGCACACACCACAGACAACACACACAACACACACACACACACCACGAACAAATACACACCAAAAAAGTTAGTTAGGGATTATCTTATTATAATAGAGATTGTGTGTTTGTTTGTCTGTAACCGAAACTAAATCACTACTCAAGTCACAATTCTCTTAGTTATTGACGTCACATTCTCCATGATTTTTATTTATATCTAAACCTCAATTATTAATAAAATTGTTTTACATTATTAATACTGTTAACCATATCTACATGCTAATACATACAATTATATTTATATATACAACAAAATGGCGGTTTACAGTGTGAACGGGAAGGCTAATTTGCATATTGATATTAAAAAATCGATTAAATAAATATAGCACAGTGTTATTGATTTCTAATTGTTTGGCTTTATTTTAATGAATATAAGCAAAAATCTCTTCAATAAATCTTAAATGAAATCCATTAACAAGAAAAAAATAACTGTCATTTTATTCTTTACTTCCTCTTTTATACTAAATACTTAAATTAGAAAAAAATAACAATGAAAGAGAGAGTGATGGAAGAGTAAGTTTCAGTTGTTCTATTTTTCGATTATACCCTCCTCTGTGTTCAAATCTTTTTATCTACATTCTTATTCAGTTTCATTAGCCTTTCTAATTTAATAGATATTTTATTATCTTAAAACTTAAATACTTGCACCCGGAGGGTGCATATATTTGCTAGTAATAATAATGTAATAATATAATAATTATAAACGTATAATATATTATAAAGTAAAGTCATCGTCGTCGGGGCGGCCTAAAGTCTGTATCAGCCAATCAACGAGGAGTCTATCCCCTTCTCACTTGCGCTAGACCAAGGAGATTATTTTAGTGTCTGAGGTGGAGCGCCACACCTACCGTCAGTTCCTTACGTTGCCGCACAGATCCCTGTGCTACTCATACGCTGAGTTGGCGTATATATTATAATATATATTATTATATAAGTAAGTAAAGTAAAGTCGTCGGGGTGGCCTAAATTCGGTATCAGCCAGTCAGCGAGGGAGTCTATCCCTTTTCAATAGCGCTAGACCAAGGAGGTTGTTTTTAGCATCTGAGGTGGCGCGCCACACCTACCATCAGCTCCTTACTTTACCCGCAGAGATCCCTGTGCTACTCATATGCTGAGTTGGTGAGGACCGGTATCGAACTAGGAACCTTGTGGTTTCTAAGCCGACATTCTACCGACTGAGCTAACCCGGCCCCTGATAATAATTATAAACGTATAATATATTATAATAACTAATAAATACATGTGCCCCTTATGTAAGGCGTAAGTATTTAAAATTTAATGGAATAAAATATTACATTTAATTAGAAAGACTACAAAATTAACAAGAACACATATAAGATTATTACGCCTATCTTAATTTCATTCTAATTGATTTCTAAATAAAATTATATATACGATTTCTTTTAATACGTTTGAGAATAAAACAAAAATATTAGAAATCAATTTATCAAGTAATTATTTGTTAAACACGGTTTTGTTAAAACGGTATGCTAATTATTCACACCATTTACAATATATAAATCTTTATTTCTTAGAGGTATATAATAACGCGGGATTCTAAATGCATTATAGCATGGGTTGTTTTGAGGCAAATGTAATTCAGATAGACATTATTAATAATTTAGACGTTAATTAAGAGTAAATAATCATCATTTAATAATCAATAAGAATATAACTGAGGGATTGGGACGTGTGTCATGACGTAGTTTCAGTTACAGACAAACATATAATCTCCAATAATGATTATGATTATGATTTATAATAATTAATATAATATAATTTATAATATAAAATAGTTTAGAAATGATTTTTACTATAAAATATATTGAAAATAATTTTACATAAAAATTTTGTATAAAATGTATTAGAAATGATTTTTACTAATAAAAAGTATTGGAAATGATTTTTACTATAAAAATGTTGGAATGATTTTTACTATAAATATGCATTGGAAGTAATTTTTACTATAAAAATTCATTGGAAATGATTTTTACTATAAAATGCATTGGAAGTGATTTTTACTATAAAAATGCATTGGAAGTGATTTTACTATAAAAATCCATTGGAAGTGGTTTTTTACTATAAAAATGCATTGGAAATTATTCCTATTATAAAAATGTATATAGGAAATGACTTTTATTATAAAAATGCTTTGGAAATGATTTTACTATAAGAATTCATTGGAAATGATTTTAGTATAAAATTCATTGGAAATGATTTTTAGTATAAAAATACATTAGAAGTGATTTTACAATAATTGATTATAATAATTCTTAATTATAATAATATTTATGAATAATTTCATGATAATAATTTTAATGAGAATATATAAAATGGAATTAAATCCGAAAGTTTATGGTAAAGATAAAGAAAACAATGCATTGTAGTAACTAATCTAAATGTGTTTCGTCTTTATGAGGGTTTAACATAAAACTTCAATTAAATTCCATTATTAATATATTCTCATTTAAAATTATTATCATGAAATTATTCATAAATTATTATTATAATTAAGAATTATTTATAAATCAATTATTGTAATCACTTCTAATGTATTTTTAATACTAAAAATGCATTTCCAAATGTTTTATACTAAAAAATCATTTCGCAATGAATTCTTAATAGTAAAATCAATTTCCAATAGCATTTTTCATAATAAAAGTCATTTCTATACATTTTTTATAATAGGAATAAATTTCCCAATGCATTTTTATAGTAAAAAACCAAATTCCCAGATTTTTAATAGTAAAAAATCATTCCATGCATTCTTATAGTAAAAATCACTTCCCAATGCATTTTAATAGTAAAAATCATTTTCCAATGAATTTTTTATAGAAAAATTACTTTCAATGGCATATTTAGTAGTAAAAATCATTTCCAATACATTTTTTATAGGTAAAAATATTTCCAATCATTTATAGTAAAAATCATTTCAATACATTTTATACTGAAAATTTTTATGGTATTATTCAATATATTTTTATAGTAAATCATTCTAAACTATTTTTTATATTATAAATTATATTATTTAACTTATTATATTCTAATCATAATCATTATGGAGATTAATATGTTTGTCTGTAACTGAAACTACGTCATGACACACGTCCCAATTCCTCAGTTATAATTCTTATTGATTATTAAATGATGATTATTACTCTTAATTAACGTCTAAATTATTAATAATCGTCTATCTGAATACATTTGGCCTCAAAACAACATGCTTATTAATGCATTTGAATCCCGCGTATTATATACCTCTAAGAAAATAAGATTTATATTGTAATGGTGTGAATAATTAGCATACCGGTTTTTAACAAACCGTGTTTAACAATAATTACTTGATATAATTGGATTTCTAATATTTTTGTTTTATTGCTCAAACGTATAAAGAAATCGTATATATAATTTTATTTGAAATCAATTAGAATGAAATTAAGATAGGCGTAATAAATCTTTATATGTGTTCTTGTTTAATTTTGTTAGTCCTTTCTAATTAAATGTAATATTTTTATTCCATTAAACTTTTTAAAATACTTACGCCTTACGATAGAGCACATGTATTTATTAAGTTATTATAATATATTGATACGGTTTATAATTATTAATCAGGCCGGTTAGCTTCGTCGTAGAATGGTCGGCTAGAAACCATGAAAATAATAAAAAAAAAAAAAGGTTCCTAGTTCGATACCGGGTCCTCACCAACTCAGCAATATGAGTAGCACAGGGATCTTCTTGCGGTAAAGTAAGGAGCTGGATGGTGGTGTGGCGCTGCCACCATCAGATGCAAAAAAACACCTCCTTGGTCTAGCGCTATTGAAAAGGGATAGACTCCCTCGCTGACCTGGCTGATACCGAATTTAGGCCACCCCGACGACTTACTTTACTTACTTATATAATTTAATATATTATAATATATACGCCAACTCAGCGTATGAGTAGCACAGGGATCTGTGGCGGCAACGTAAGAACTGACGGTAGGTGTGGCGGCTTCCACCTCAGACCAAAACATATATCTCCTTTGGTCTAGCGCAAGTGAGAAGGGGAATAGACTCCCTCGTTGACTTGCTGATACAGACTTTAGGCGCCCCGACGACGAATGACTTTTACTTTAATAATATATTATACGTTTATAATATTATATTATTACATATTATTACTAGTTTAAAATACATCTTTAAAACTGATTTTTTTTATCCATTTAACCCATAGACGGGACCCTAACAGGTACTACAAATCTAGGTCAGAGTGGACCTGGGACTAATGTGTGAATATATCAAATAAGGCCAATGAAATGGTCGAATGGAAAGCAAATAACTTATGTTTTTTTAAAGTAAATATAATTGTTTAATTGTCGAAATAAAAATGTCCCGTACTTGTAAAATATATTTGAAAAAAAAAAATTAATGTGTTTCTTTTGTTTATTGATTTATTGTTTCGTTCTTACACCAAGATCAACTAATTGATTTTAACGGCATGTCAACCTGTCTAGGATAATTTTATGCCTAGAGGTTAGAGAATTGTGTTCATTGTACATTTATATTTACATTTTTTTCTTAATGTTTTTTTTTCAAACTGTTATATGATATAAAAAATTCTTATCTAATACAAATAATTTGCACACAGTTGTATGGTTTCAAGTATTCCTATCTAATACAAATAATTTGCACACAGTTGTATGGTTTCAAGTATTCCTATCAAATACAAATAATTTGCACACGGTTGTAAGGTTTCAAGTATTCCTATCTAATACAAATAATTTGCACACAGTTGTATGGTTTTAAGTATTCCTATCTATAATACAAATAATTTTCACACAGTTGTATGGTTTCAAGTATTTCTATCTAATACAAATAATTTGCACACAGTTGTATGGTTTCAAGTATTCCTATCTAATACAAATAATTTCCACACAATTATATGGTTTCAAGTACTCCTATCTAATACAAATAATTTTCACACAGTTGTATGGTTTCAAGTATTCCTATCTAATACAAATAATTTTCACACAGTTGTATGGTTTTACGTATTCCTATCTATAATACAAATAATTTGCACACAGTTGTATGGTTTCAAGTATTTCTATCTAATACAAATAATTTGCACACAGTTGTATGGTTTCAAGTATTCCTATCTAATACAAATAATTTGCACACAATTATATGGTTTCAAGTACTCCTATCTAATACAAATAATTTTCACACAGTTGTATGGTTTCAAGTATTCCTATCTAATACATTTAATAAATGCTGACACGTGTTTCAACGAGAAAATATTTACATATGCAGAATTCTAATTACAAATTATTTTAAAAATAAAATAAAACAATAATAGAAAGCCATGTTTAAATGTATGGACATCTTCAGAGCAAAATGTTTTGATTTTTAAAAAGAAAATAAAAAAATAAAAAATGGCCGATACAAGAAACTCGAAAACACTCACGTTGTAAAATTGAATTTTTTTTCAAATTTCTAAAAACGTTTCTTGGTTGAAAAATAATATGGAATTATTTTTAACCGTTCAAATTTTGAACCGTTCAATATGGAATTATTCTTAACCGTTCAAGTTTTGAACCGTTCAATATGGAATTATTTTTAACCGTTCAAATTTTTAACCGTTTAATATGGAATTATTTTTAACCGTTCAAATTTTGAACCATTTAATATGGAATTATTTTTGAACCGTTCAAATTTTTAACCGTTCAATATGGAATTATTTTTGAACCGTTCAAGTTTTGAACTTTGAAAAGAAAATATTTCAATGTTTGAAACGGAGAAGTATAAAACATTATTTGAATAATTCAGTTACGAACTTGAATCTGAATTGGAGGGTTTCAGTATCTTATTATAATGGAGATTATGTGTTTTTCTGTATTTAATCAAAACTCTATTACTAGTCACAATTCCCTTAGATATTTACGTCACATTTTCCATGACTTTATTTTTATTTAAATCTCATCTCAATTATTAATAAAAACGTTTTACATTATTAATACTGTTGGCCATATCCACATGCTAATAACATGCAATTGTATTTATATATACAACAAAATAGCGGTTTACAGTGTGAACGGGAAGGCTAATTTGCATATTGATATTAAAAATTTGATTTTGATAAATATGTGCTTAGTATTATTAAATTATAATTAATTGGTTTTATCTTAATGAATATGAGCAAAAATCTCGGGGATAAATCTTAAAAGGAATCCATTAACAAGAAGAAATAACTGTAATTTTATTCTTTACTTTCTATTTTTACTAAATAGTTTAATTAGTAAAATTTTTCAATGAAAGACGGGAGTGAAGGGAGAGTAAGTTTCAGTTGTTCTATTTTTCGATTATATCCCCCTCTTTTTCAAATCTTTTTATCTGCATTCTTATTTAGTTTCATTAACCTTTCTAATTTAATATAATATTTTATTACACTAAAACTTAAATACTTGTACCCAGGGGATACATATATTTGCTAGTTTTTTTATGATGTATAAATATATTTTTCAATAATCTTTATCTAAGCAAATTTTATTGATGACTTCAGAAAAGTATTTGGACCATATTACCTTTGGGTACCCCTTTTTGATCTCGATTAAGAAATGACATGTTTTTCATTTACACCGTCAATATCCGGTTATTTGTCAGGGGTTAGGGCCTGGTTAGCTCAGTCGGTAAAGCGTTCGGCTAGAAACCACAAGGTTCCTAGTTCGATATCGGCCCTCGCCAACTCAGCGTATGAGTAGCACAGGGATCTGTGCGGTAAAGTAAGGAGCTGATGGTAGGTGTGGCGCTCCACCTCAGACGACAAAACAATCTCCTTGGTCTAGCGCTATTGAAAAGGGGATAGACTCCCTCGCTGACTGGCTCATACCGACATTAGGCCGCCCGACGTCTTTACTTACTTTAAAGGGTTAGGGCTTAGGGTTAGGGGTTAGTTTTATAATTTTTAAAAATCTAAAAATCGTCTGTTAAAACAACCGGATATTGACGGTGTAAATGAAAAACATGTCCTTTCTTAATCGAGATCAAAAAGGGTTGCCTAGAGGTCATATGGTCCAAGTATTTCTTCTGTATTTTTTTTTTTTTAATACGAGGGTAATCCCAAAAGTAAGGTCTCCAAAGCTACGGGGACGCAGAGAAACTGTTCCTAAAGCTATTGTGTTGTGTTGTGAATGTGCAGAATTTGAACGCGAGTCGCAGAGTCCATTTGCCACGCTGATAACCATAACACAACGGACGCAACCTTTGTTTATTGTAGACGAAATACTCGTGCTTCGCTGAACTCATAACATTAATATCTATTTAATTTAGGTTTCTAAGTACGAGCCAGACGTATAGGAAAAGAACTGATTTTTTTTGTACAAGAAATAATAAGTTCAGTGACGGATCAAAGTGGGGATCAGGGAGGGGCAGCTACCCCGGGGTGCTGCTTCAGTGGGGCGAAAAATCGCCCTCACCCAAAAGACTTTGCATTGCTATAACACTAAAATATATTGCCTAACTTTTTCCACTATACTCCTGAACTATGAATGCGTAGAATTTGAAAGTGGGTAGTAAGGTAGGTGAAGCTTTAAAAAAAAAATCTGAATTAGTATTTAATGACCATTGGAGGGAGCGGGTGCCGTGCCGAGCTCTTTTTCCCCACCCCAAGGATCACAATGTTGGCACGTCACTGCGTAGGCTACCTGCAGTGACATTTTTTTTTTTTACGAAAAACAAAACAAAACAAAAACTATTTTATGGTCTTAGAGGAGAAAAAATGACGATAAAAATGGCGGAACAAACCACAGGACCGTGTTTATGACTTGGTATTACAATAGAACGGTCTTTTTTTTCAGTCAATGAGGATTTGTCAGAAGTAAACTGGGTGATAATTACTGTTTTTTATTTATTAATAATACGCCAATTCGTAAGTACAATGCGGGTTATGCTTCTTAAACCTCCTAAAAAAAAATCTCTGTCTCGACTGGCAGATATCAACTTATTAAAAGGTTCAATATAAGATTCTTAGTCATTTTTGAGATTATGAAGTAAACAACAAAATGTCTTAATGAGAGACGCCTTCCCGTGAAAAAAATATTACAGTGCTTTTGACTCAAAATACAGTTGTACCTTAACTTAATAGATTTATTTGTTTAATGGCATATCAACCTACATGGGTTATTTAATACCAAAACCATCTTTGTAAGAGAGTAGCCACCTGCCTCCTATCTCACGAACCATCCGGGTGAGACGGACAAGACATACTGGACACTGCTATAAAGGGGTACTTTAACGTTTTCAGATACGTATCATTTATGCAAATGTGGAAACTACGTAGCTTGGGCAGGTTGTTATGGACGATGAACTGTTGCCCAAGCAGCAGATCCTCCCTCTCCACACAGCTGTTGTGGTCCAAAGGAAAAGTAAGACCCAATGTAGTTTGGCAACGACGGTGCCGCAGGAGTTGCTATGAAGTACTGAGATTCAGCATCACCCACCTTAGAGACTCCAGCTCCGGATTTGTTTTCAGGGTTTACTCTCTTAGCCTTTCCTTGGGATAAGGCAGAGCCGCAAGGCAACGGTGGTTTTATAACAGACTTTTCCTTGTCCTGGATGAATTGCTGACCAAGGCTAGAGTCCCATCTAACCCGTTTTGTGATTTGTTGAGTGGTAAGTACCCTAATCTTGACTCTGCCGCTGTGGTCGGCCGTTGGTTTCCCGATAGCTCACCCACTATTTGCTCACAGATTGCGTACGTATATCGATCAGCTTGCACATACATGTGTATGTATCTAGCTTAAAAGTATATGCTTGTGCATGGTTAACGACGCCTTTGAATTTTCTAAGTTATGACTTAGTATAAGTCCATGTATCATGTTCTTTCTAAACCTTATTATACAAGTGTACCATTTGAAATTTTACTGAGAATTAAAAAATGGCAGAATTTTAAAAATGGCAGAATACTGTAGTATTTTGACTTAAAAAAAAATAGAGAAAAAAAACTCCAAATCTCGCCAAGGAAAAACATAGCGTAAATAGATAAGTAAACATAGCGTAAATAAATAAGTAAAATAGCAGGAATCCATGACGAAGAAATATTATTAGCCCTCGCCAAGCTATATGATGCTTCCTAAACCACCAAAAAATTTTCTCTGTCTCGACTGTCATAAATCATCTTATTAAAAGGTTCAATATACGATTCTTAGTCATTTTTGAGATTATGAAGTAAACAACAAAATGTCTTAATGAGAGACGCCTTCCCGTGAAAAAAATATTACAGTGCTTTTGACTCAAAATAAAGTTGTACCTTAACTTAATAGATTTATTTGTTTAATGGCATATCAACCTACATGAGTTATTTAATACCAAAACCATCCTTGTAGGAGAGTAGCCACATGCCCCCTATCTCATGAACCATCCGGGTGAGACGGACAAAACATGCTGGACACTGCTGGAGGAACAAGAAAGAACTCATAAGCGACGTTCTCCTGTGGAAGCCAACACATGGGCATGCTAGTGTGGTTTGCCCAGCAAGGACCTACATTGACCAATATGCACGGCTACTGGATGCTGTGCAGAGGACCTCCCTAATTTCTAATTAGCAAATGCAGTTTAATATCATAACCAGGATACAATATATATGTATTAGTGCCTCAACTAAAAAATAAATTTAAAAAATAGAATAAAAAAA
>CM042173.1:2714656-2724656 GCA_023376005.1 Doryteuthis pealeii | reverse complement strand
GTGGGTCATTTAATGCCGATAAAGTTTTGAAATAAATCAATTCTTAATGCATAATACAATTTTTTAATAAATACATTTTTCTATTTAACCCATAGATGGGACCCTAACAGGTACTACCACTCTGGGACAGAGTGGACCAGGGAGCAATGGTGATGAAGGGGTGCTCCACATTCCCCAAACCTCCAAAACTGGAACCTCACCATCAGATAGAGTTTAACGTCATTCCCAGGACATGTAGACCCGCAGCCACCGCCTTCTAGCACCCATATGATAAAAAGTGGTTGGGGCTTGCCATAAGGGCAACAGGGTTGGGAAAATCATATAGGTGCTAGGGCTTAATAATTGTTGAAGCTTGTCTTGTTAAGATGTACCTTAAGGTTGATTATTATACTTGTGTTAGCTTTAATACAATTTGCTTGAAGCTTTCAATGTATATGAGATGTATTTTTGCAGGGTAAACTAGCATCAATACACGAACATTTAAATTTAAAAAATCTGAATTAAAAAATAAATAAATAAATAAGTAAAATAAATAAATAAAATAGATAAATAAGTAAAATAAATAATAAAAATGTAAGATAGATATAAAGATAAATTAGGGGGGGAAGGCGCCAACCCCACACCTTATAATAATAATGTAATAATATAATAATTATAAACGTATAATATATTATAATAACTAATAAATACATGCGCCCTTAAAATTTAATGTAATAAAATATTACATTTAATTAGAAAGACTAACAAAACTAAACAAGAACACATATAAAGATTATTACACTTATCTTTTATTCTAATTGATTTCTAAATAAAATTATATATACGATTTCTTTTAATACGTTTGAGAATAAAACAAAAATATTAGAAATCAATTATATCAAGTAATTATTTGTTAAACACAGTTTTGTTAAAACCAGTATGCTAATTACTCATACCATTTCAATATAAATCTTTATTTCTTAGTGGTATATAACACGTACTGCTGGATTTTAAACGCATTAATGACATGGGTTGTTTTGAGGCAAATGTAATTCAGATAGACATTATTAATAATTTAGACGTTAATTAAGAGTAAATAATCATCATTTAATAATCAATAGAATATATAACTGAGGGAATTGGGACGTGTATCGTGACGTAGTTTCAGTTACAGACAAACATATAATCTCCATTATAATAATAAGATATAATCGTAATCATAATTAATGATTTTGATTTATAATAATTAATATAATTTATAATATAAAAATAGTTTAGAAATGATTTTTACTATAAAAATGTATTGAAAATAATTTTAACATAAAAATTCATTGAACATGATTTTAGTATAAAATGCATTAGAAATGATTTTTACTATAAAAATGCATTGGAAATGATTTTTACTATAAAAATGCATTGGAGATGATTTTTACTATAAAAATGCATTGGAAATGATTTTTACTATAAAAATGCATTGGAAATGATTTTTACTATAAAAATGCATTGGAAATGATTTTACTATAAAAATGTATTGGAAATGATTTTTACTAAAAATGCATTGGAAACGATTTTACTATAAAAATGTATTGGAAATGATTTTTACTATAAAAATGCTTTGGAAATGATTTTTACTATAAAAATGCATTGGAAATGATTTTTACTGTAAAAATGCATTGGAAGTAATTTTTACTATAAAAATGCATTGGAAATTATTCCTCTTATAGAAATGTACTGGAAATGACTTTTATTATAAAAATGCGTTGGAAATGATTTTACTCTAAAAATTAATTGGAAATGATTTTTAGTATAAAAATGCATTGGAAAGGTTTTTTTAGTATAAAAATGCATTAGAAGTAATTTTACAATAATTGATTTATAATAATTCTTAATTATAATAATAATTTATGAATAATTTCATCATAATAATTCTAATGTAAGTATATAAAGTGGAATTAAATCCGAAAGTTTATAGTAAAGATAAAGAAAAACAATATTATAGATTGTACTAACAAGCGCCTGTTTCGTCTTTATGATGTTTATACAATATAACCCAAATTAAATTATTTTAGAAAATAAAATAAAAATAATAGTAGAAAGCATTGTATAAACATTAGTTTCTTCAGAGCACATTTTTTGTTGAATGATAAAAGGGCTGACACAAGTTCAACTAACGCTCACGTTCTGGGCAGGAATGTCTTTTAAAGTTTAAAAAAAAATAATTTTAGTATAATTTTAATGATTTTAATTTTAATTCTAACAAATTTTGATAAAATTTGATTATTTAAGTTTAACTGATTATATTCATTTACGGCTTTAATTAATGTTTTTCTTCCAATTTTCCCCTTATTTGGTCCTTTGATTTTACAGTAATTGATTTATAATAATAATAATAATAATAATAATAATAATAATAATAATAATAATAATAATAATAATAATTCATGATAAATAATAATAATAATAATTATAATAATAATTATATTATGATTGTATGATAATAATCATATCTTACAATGATAAAAATAAGTAATAGATGATAAATAAATAAATAAATAATTTCCCCCTTTAGTCCTGTGATTTTACAATAATTGATAACTAATAATAATAATAATAAATAATAATAATAATAATAATAATAATTCATGATAAATAATTATAATAATAATTTATATATGATTGTATGATAATAATCATATCTTACAATGATAAAAATAAGTAATAGATGATAAATAAATAAATAAATAATTTCCCCCTTATTTAGTGCTGTGATTTTACAATAACTGATAACTAATAATAATAATAATAATCTTATTATAATGGAGATTGTGTGTTTTTTTGTCTGTAACCGAAACTATATTACTACTCAAATCACAATTCCCTTCGTTATTTACATCACATTCTCCATGATTTTATTTATATTTAAACATGAATTATTAATAAAATTGCTTCACCTTTTTATTAGTGCTGTCCATATCTACATACAATTAACATGCAATTGTATTTATATATACAAAAATAGCGGTTTACAGTGTGAATGGGAAGGCTAATTTGCATATTGATATTAAAAATGTGATTTTATTAAATATGTGCTTAGTATTATTGATTTCTAATTGTTTGGTTTTATTTTAATGAATATAAGCAAAAATCTCTTCAATGAATCTTAAATGAAATCCATTAACAAGAAAAAATAAGTGTAATTAACTAACTAAATAGTTAAATAAGTAAAATTCAGCAATGAAAGACGGGAGTGATAGAAGAGTAAGTTTCATTTCTATTTTTCTATTATACCCCCACCCTGTTACATATCTTTTTATCTGCCTTCTTATTAGACTTTCTAATTTAATACGATATTTCATTACATTAAAACTTAAATACTTGCACCCGGAGGGTGCATATATTTGCTAATAATAATAATAATAATAATAATAATAATAATAATAATAATAATAATAATAATAATAATTTATGATAATAAATAATAATAACAATAATAATTTAATAATAATAATAATCTATAATAAATAATGATAATAATAATAAGTAATTATATTATAAAATAATTATAATAAATAGAAAATACTATTTCTCTGTACATATAACAATAAAGATGAGGACAATTGTCCAAATAATCCACATAATAAATAGATAAAATAAATTCATAATAATTTACGATAAATTTTGATAAACTTTTATAATTTAAGTTTAACGGAGTATATTCATTTACACTAGTTTTACGGCTTTCATTTATTTATTTATTTATTTTTCCAATTTTTCAATTTTAAAATCGTACGAGTAAAATATATTTAGTTCTGATTTCATAAACTGAAATAATGGGGATAATTTTGATCGAATCTCCAATATTAATAGATCTACGATAAATTTTGATATAATTTTTATCTAACTTTAACGGTGTATATTTCTTTACGCTAGTTTTACGGCGTTTAATTTATTTTAAAAAGTTTTTTTCCCTTATTTAGTCCTTTGATTTGTGTGTTCATTTTTTTTGTTAACAAAAGAGACAAGTGGACGGCGTTTTGCTAGAATTGCTTCTAGTCAACCTAAGCAGATAGCAGATGTTCAACTCAAGTTTTTTGGCTTCCATTTTTTTTTTTTCGAGGCAAACTATTTGACGTTCAGACAAGTGAAAAGACAGAGATGAAGAAGAAGAAGAAAAAAGGTGGGGAAAAGATAAAGACATATGGACGGAGGAAGTAGACAGATTGTGAGAAAAGGACAAAGAAAGAAAGAAAGAAAGAAAGAAAGAGTATATATTAGGTGTCTGTTTATGTGTGAGAGATGTGGAAGGAGAAAGGGGTTCGGCTCTACACAAGTTGTTAAAAACTCGGCAGGAAAATTCAATGATGTCAAACGTTGACACTTCAAACAGTTTTTCAAGTTGTGTAACTTTATCAGTGGATAGTTTTTTTGTTTGTTTGATTGTGTTTGTCTGTTTGTTTGTTTGTTTGTTTGTTGTCTGTTTGTTTGTTTTTCACTTTTTCTAACAAGAGTGTCGGAAATATTTCGCCTCCTTTTTTTTTTCGTTTTTTTTTTTTTTTTTTTTAGTTTTTAAAAACAAAGCATAGAAACAAAAAGCAAAAGACATTTTAGTTTTTTAAAAAAACAAATAAAAAAACAAAAATACAAACAAACAAAAATCGAAACAAAAAAACAAATTAAAAAAAACAAAAAAAATTCAATTAAAAAAAATATTTACAGCTAAAGAGAAGCGTTCTTTACTTACACACTTTGTTTAACATAATTCCCTGTTTTGGACAAAATAAAGAAGAAGAAAGAAAATATAATAATAATAATAATAATAATAATAATAATAATAATAATAATAATAATATATTTTTTTCATCTAGTATATTAGGTCTGAGACCTGTCAGCTGTTCCTTATAAACATTCATCTTAATTCACAGAATATATGTATTCACTACTCTGTTACTAAAATAATTTTGTCTTGCATTTTCTTTACAAAATTCTTTTAGGAGTTTTAATTTATGACCCCTGGTATTGATATTTTGAGCAATATTTAGTAGATCAAAGTTCGTTGAATAAAATCCATGTGTATATTTGTAGACTTCAATCATATCCCATCTTGTACGTCGATAAACCAAACTTGGTAAGTCAATATTCCTAAGCCTTTATTCATACGAAAGGTTTTTTTTTAAATCGTTCATTACTTTAGTAGCTCTCCTTTGAACTCTCTCAATGAAAAGAAAACAAGAAAATAGATAAATAAATAAAATAAGTAAATGAATAAATAAATATACATTTTTAACAAATAACGAAAACCTAAGTATCTCTTATGTAATTGGAGTCAAACAACAAAATATAAACTATATATATATATATATATATATATATATATATATATATATATATATATATATATATATATTCCTTGTATTCGCATCAACGTGACCTGATGAATGCATGCGATTTTGTATGTATGAAACCTAAGGTTGTGACTGTTCTATTGCCATCAAATAAATAGATATGTAATACCTTTATATATTTATTTTTTATATAATATATATATGGGGGGGGGCAGCATTTTTTCATTTATACATGTGAAATTAAACAAAAGGCAGGTCTTCTGTTTAACGATTTTATTGGTGATCTTTTCAAGCTTTCTGGCCAACTTTTTTTATATTTGGATGGAATTCGTAGATTAGTCCACCGAAGTTCATATCCCGAGTACTTTCGGCACTTCGAAGTGCTATCATCAGGGGTGATGTGTCCAGTTTTTTTCTTCAAAGTATATTAATAGATGTGGAGGCTGGAAGGAGGAGAATTGATGGGAAAAGTGTTATAGGCATTTTAAAATGTGAGTAATGCATTGAAAATTAATTTATTCAAGGATGGTTTGTATTGTTTTATGTATAAAGCTTCGAGTATTTGGAGTTTTTGTTTTTCCTTTTTCTTTGTGCAGAATGTGCGTATTTTCTGTTAGGATATTTCGGTAATTAGAGTGGGGGCATGTATGTAATTTTAGATGTTGTGAAATGGAGCTATTATCTGTCATATGAAGAGTTAAACGGCGTGATAAAGTTGTTGAGGTAAAACCGATGTAGGTATTTTCATTTTTTGGGAGACAGCAATCTCCTAAGGGACATTTAAATTTGTATACTACATTAAACCGTAAAAAGTGAACCGTATATCAAACCATCATTCATGGAACTCGTTTGGATGTTGTTGAAACTTTCACATACTTGGGAGTTGTGATGGCTCTTTGGATGCTGAGATTCACCTACGCATCCAGAAGGCATCTGTGGCTTAAGAAAGACTCGGAAAACGGTTATGGTCTAATACCAGCATTACCCATAAAACAAAATTGAAGGTTTATAGGTCCTGCGTGTTGAGTGTTCTATTGTACTCCCCGGAAACATAGACTTTGTTTCGAAGACATTTGAAAATTCTTGAACACTTTCATCAGAAATGTTTGAGATGCATTCTAAACATCAAGTGGAATTCCAACACACCTAACACAGAAGTCCTTACAAGGGCAGGATGCACAAGCATTGAAACTCTTATCATAACGGCCCAAATTCGTTGAGCAGGTCATGTTGTGCGTATGAGTGATGCTAGAATACCAAATCAACTCTTTTGCGATCAGTTGCAGGATAACGGCTACACAAAAACAAGACCTTATTAAATTTTACGTGGGTTGTACAAAATCAGTTTTTAAAACTAGGTTTACTAACAATAAACACTCTTTTTCAAATATTAAACTAAAAAATGTACCAACCTTAGCTAGCTATGTTTGGAACATAAAGAATCAAAATATTACACCAATTATTAAATGGTAAATATTAAAGAGATCCAATATCTGCCGAAGTTTGACTGATCCATGTATTTAATAGTTTAAACACCAGCCCCGCTACAGCAGCTGTCAGTGGCCGAGGGGATAAGAATGCAGGCTGGCAAACAGTCAGTCGGAGTTAGACCCTAGCTAAGGATAGTTGTGGTGTCTAGCCACACTGAAGAGGCGTGAAACGCCGAAACACGTGTCTGTGGGTGAGTTATTAATATATGCTCCCATAAATTTAGTATCAGCTCTCTAAGGGGTGATTTAAATTAAGTTTCACTACTAAGCATATAAGCAATGATCGTTTGCTCACTAACTAGATCTCTCTATGATCGTAAAATATATAAACAAACTTATGTATTTAATAGTTTAAACATCAGCCCCGCTACAGCAGCTGTCAGTGGCCGAGAGGATAAGAATGCAGGCTGGCAAACAGACTAGCCAAGGATAGTTATTGTGTCTAGCTACACTGAAGAGGCGTGAAACGCCGAAACACGTCTGTGGATGACATTATATATATATATATATATATATATATATATATATATGCTTTATATATATATATATATATATATATATATATATATATATATATATATATATATACACACACCGTGAACACACACGTGTCTCTGTACATACAAAACACACATGTGCATGCGTACACAAGCGCATTGGCCTAAGTAGATAGATATGACTTAGTCTGTCAGGTTAGTTTTTATTCTTTTGATATTAAATTGATCCAATCTTTTCACACCTCTTTGTGACATTTTCGTCTCGGGTGGATTACATTCCATCAAGAAAGTAAAAATCTCTTTTGTGTGAACATTGCATTTTTGTTGTAGAGGGCAGTCCCTTCTATATATATATATATATATATATATATATATATATATATATATGTGTGTGTGTGTGTGTGTGTGTGTGTTATATATTATTATTTATATTTTTGCTTGAAGGCAATTACAATGCGTATATCGTATAAAATTCGATAATTATAGAAAATAACCATGACAAGTGAATTTCGCAAACGATCATGCGATGCTAGAACATCGTACAGTCTGTTTCAACTTTATTAAGTCTCATCAGCGATGTATACTAACGATTTCCCTTCGACAGAAATCGAAACCGGTAGTCCAGTAGGCAAAGTCTGTGACTTTACCGCTCGGTCAACAGTTATATATATATATATATTGGTTTGGAGGTTGGTTTTGAAGAGGCTATCACAATGCAAGTGTAAAGAAAAATATGGTAACAATGGTGTTGTTTGTTAACCTGTGATTTATTCTTAATATTTCGAAATAAAATCTTTTATATATATATATATATATATATATATATATATATATATATAATTTCAAAGAAAGGAAAACTTTACAAACCGTCATTTGGCTATTATAAATTTATTTCGACCAGAACTCAGTATGTGCCTAGTCTAGTCAGATAGTCTATTACATAGAGACTGAGAAAAACTAAAATGGAGAAAATATCTTTTTCTTTTCTTTTCTTTCTCTTTTATAAGACCAGTGAAAACTCTCCTCTTCGAACCCACCCACATAAAATCTTATTAATCCTACTACTAATTCCCTCTCTAACATTCACAACAAAAGATTAAGACGAATATTCGTCTTTTGGGTTTTTGGGGTTTTTTGTTTATTTTTTTAAAGCAATACGTAATTAAAAACAACCTTAATCCCCTAAAACCGTAACCCAATTCGCAAAATGTTAATTCATAGACTGTAGTTAAACTGTCATTGGGTACCACCAAAAAAACTTTCCGTTTTAATTTTCCGACCTAAATCAGAAGTCAGCCCTCTTTATTTATACTGTAATTAGTAAACTATAAACATAAAAATGTTACGTCCCCAACATAAGGGAGGGGTCAAAATTAAGTGACCTGAAAAAATGAGAAAGTTTTGAAATAAAATAAGTAATGTATTATAAAGATCGTTCATTGATGAATAAACACTGACAAATTAGTTAAAATTCCGATAATTCCCTGATTTTTGGTAAATTATTTTCTGGAGCGGGGGGGGGGGCTAAAGTCACTTTGTCAAAAACGCATTTTAGACCCAATTTGGGTCTACCTATGTTATGTTAACTGTTACTAAAAAAAAACTTTCGATAACTATATGTATGTATGTATATATATATATATATAATATATATATATATATATATATATATATATATATATATATATATATTTCTTTGGCATTCTTTACTGTTTGATAAAAAAGAATTTCATAAGCAACACACCAAATGTTAATTGTAGTTCCAGTAAAAAATTGTAGATCCAGAAAAAAAAAAAAACCCCCCCCCCCCACACACACACATACTTATAACAAATCCTATGGAGGCGCGTGGTCTAATGGTTAGAGTCGTAGGAAATGGACTCGTCAACGCGAGTTCAATTCATGGACGAAGCTGTTGGAATTTCACATGGCGCTAATACCCTTTTGAAAAGGTATGAATCCAATTCTCCCTCCAGCTATGGGTAAATAGCAGGACGGACTGGACTCTTTAACCATGGCTAGGTAACCAGTCTAGGAGAAGGAAAACTGTGAATTCAAACCTGCTAAACTCCGCTTAAGAAATTGACCTTGTGTCGCATCCTGCTCGTGCGGAGGGGTTGGTATATATATATAACAAATCCTACTACCATTCCCAATTCACCATTTGTACATGACAAACTCTTCCAACACCTAATACCTAACACCTGTGGAATTATTAACAGGACTCACTAGCTACACCCCATCAGAAGGAATAATAAATAAATAAATAGAACTCCCACTACCAACTTACTATTTAAAAGACAGAAAACTATAGGTGATAGAACAAAACTGTTTATAAATTTGAATTCAGCATATCCAAATTAGTAAAAAACACCTATTCACATTCTTGCCTCAGACAAAAAATATTTTTTGTAAACAAGTGTTATTACTGAATTTTGAGTTGGATCCCCGCTGGATGCCCCATTAAAATCCCTACGTAAAAAAAGACATTGCGCTGATCCAGTCACTCTGAAAATAGAAATTTATGTCTACAATATTAAATGGAATATATATATATATATATATATATATATATATATATATACTTTGAATTGTGTACATTGTGTCATCCAAGTATATTTATTCCGTCAATGTTCTTTATCTATCCTGTTTTATCTGTAATAAGCTGCTGCAACTGTTGAAATAAGCACGT
>CM042173.1:2689656-2709656 GCA_023376005.1 Doryteuthis pealeii | reverse complement strand
GACTCGGGAACCTTCTTTTCGGATGCGGAATTTCTGTCGTAATCGGGAGCCATCACAGAACTTTGAACCTAACCCTTATTCAGTCCCCAGGGGTATCCTGTTCTCATTCCGCCAACAGTAGAATAATAATTAACACAAGCTTAACACCAGTACACCAGCTATGGTTTGGTGGAATGAGAACAGGATATCCAGTGGACTGAATAAAGGTTAGATTCAAGTTCCGTGGTGGCTCCCGATTACGACAAGAAAGTTCCCGAGTTCAACAAAGAAAGTCCCGAGTTCGAAAAGAAGTTCCCAGTCCGACAAGAAATACATCTCCTCCGTAGTTATAATGATATATATATATTAATATATATATTATATATATATATATATATATATATATATATATATATGGGTAAGAGGATTGGCGAACGAAAGTTCATTCGGGCCTCGAACCCGGCCAGAGGTAGCTGTTAAACGGTATAACCACACTGATGAGATGATACCTCGAAACACGTGTCTGTGGATTATTTTATATATATATATATATATATATATATATATATATATTATATATATATATATATATTGTTTTGAATTCGGTTTTGAAAATAATAACCTTACATTAGATCCAAATTGCTTAACATTATCTAAAATAATAACAAATTCCGCCCATAACCTTTTTTACTTTATATATAAAAACAAAACACAATAGATATTTAATCATTTATTAAATACAGAACTTAAAAATAATAATTAAAAAATAAAAAATAATTAATCGTAAAATAAAATTAAAAATTAAAAAAATTAAAAATTCCTTTTCTAAAATAATAAATTATTCCGCCCATAACTTTTTTTTACTTTATATATAAAAACAAAATACAGTAAATATTTAATCATTTATGAAATACAGAACTTAAGAATAAAAATTTAAATAAATAAAAAATAATTAATCGTAAAAAATTCCTTTACTAAAAATCTTTTGAATTCCAACCGTCACATTTCTTAATACCCATCCCCTTCCGTTTAAATTGTTTCGTCTTGTTGCCAACATCTCAAAAATCCGCTATATTTGGATATGTTTTACTGACAAAAGGTATACATAGAGACATGACCTTCTTCGGGTATTTCTTGTCGCACTCGGGAACCTTCTCGGACTCGGGAACTTTCTTGTCGTAATCGGGAGCGATCACAGAACTTTGAACCTAACCCTTTATTCAGTCCCAGGGGTATCCTGTTCTCATTCCGCCAACCATAGAATAATAATTAACACAAGCTTAACACCAGTACACCAGCTATGGTTGGTGGAATGAGAACAGGATATCCCAGTGGACTGAATAAAGGGTTAGATTCAGAGTTCCGTGGTGGCTCCCGATTACGACAAGAAAGTTCCCGAGTTCGAAAAGAAAGTTCCCGAGTTCGAAAAGAAGGTTCCCGAGTCCGACAAGAAATACCTGAAGATGGCCGGAGGACACATCGGAATAAACGTTGTACAAATAACAATGAAGATGAGGACAATAGTCCGAATAATACAAATAATACTGAGTATATAAGAGTCGTGCAAGCACACCTGATCAAAACAGACGATATTTAGATGCCATGTTTGCTCGTAATACTATTTTTATGATATGATGACTTGCATTTTTATTAAACAACGACTTTTAAAGAGTAAAATAAAATGAAGAAATAAAGAAAAATAAGGAAATAACAACCTTTTATGTAATGCGGTAATATAATCGTATCTGGTTTTAGTTTTCAATTCAGAGTTGAGTCACCCTGCTGCGTTAAGTTTTGGGTGAGGTTTGCAGCCATTATTATTTTATTGAAAGGCAATAAATACCGCGATTTTATCGTGAGCTCAGCATTAACTTCGAATAGTTTAGTCTCTTAAACCTCATTATGCATAGTTTGAAAAAAAAAAAGACAACAGCATTTCTATTTTGTAGACCACAAGTTTTAAATACACCTGCACTTATATGGACGTTGAACAAGCTTATATTGCTACTTTTTGGAAGACAAAGAGAATCAATGAAAACAGATAACACAAGGACACAGTGTCAAATGCTACTGGCACTCGAGTATGTTTACTATGTAGTAGATCCTTCAAGAGTCTTAGTGGACTGAAGAGACTTATTCGTATTCGCATCCAGTCGGATGGTCGCAAATAAATAAAAAAGAACAAAGAACAGGAAACAGTCTTACTCGTGCATGTTTCGTGGGGTCTCGTTTTTAAAGAAAACGAGCAGTAGCGTAGGAATTGGTAGTGGGAGGTAGTAACAATTGGTAGTGAGAGGTAGTAACAATTGGTAGTGGGAGTAGTAGGAATTGGTATTAGTTCCAACGAACGATGCAATAGAGATTTTGTGGAGGGGGGTCACAAATTTGTTATCTTGTTTAAGGTGGGTGTTTTTTTGTTTGATATATAGAGCTTTGATTATTTGAAGTTTTTGTTTGTTTTTTCTTTGTGCAGTGTGAGTGTATTTTCTGTTAAAATTTTGAGGTAGGTAGAGGGGGGGCATAAATGTGTTTTAAGGTGTTGATTAATAGAACTCATACCGGATAGGTGTAGTGTTAATCTGCGTGATAATATGGTCGTTGTGTGGCCAATATACGTGTTATTAACTATGGAGAGACAGTCTCCTACTGGACATTTAAATTCGTACACGATATTGGACTCATTAAGACGTTACATACATATATATATATATATATATATATATATATATATATATATATATATATTGAAAAAACAAATGATGTTTACAAATGCATGGGATCATCAGGAGAGAATGTGCACCGTTTCGGGGCCTTCCTCTCAACGGTTTTAACTGCACATCGCCCCCCTCACTGTTGAGAGGAAGGCCCCGAAACGGTGCATATTCTCTCCTGATGATCCCAAGCATTTGTAAACATCATTTGTTTTTTCAATATATCAAATTCACACTGTCGGATTAATTTCCTTTTATTTTACATTATATATATAATTTTACATCCAACAGGAAACATCACCATGGTCACAAAACACAAATACGCTTTTTCATTCGCACATACACACGTACAAAATCCCGCGCTAGGATACAGTCTTAACGTCACAACCAACACGCATTTTCAATGTCACGCGCATTACAACATACACACACGTACGAACAAATAAACGCATTCACGCTCACACGGGAATACAGTTATTTAAAAAATAACATCATTTTCAAAAAAAATTCATTTCGGAAGAAATGCCATAGCTGTACTGCTTCAGTTCAATTCTTTTGATAAAGAGGTATTACCTCGAAAATTCAAGAAATAATTAAAAATACAGGTCAACACACAACACCATTGTTACCGTATTATTATTTTTTATTTATTCCAAACTGCATTGTGATAGCCTTCTAAATCAACCTCCTAACCAATATATATATATATATATATATATATATATATATATATATATATTTTGGCAGCAAATTATTCTTAAGACATGTTTTATTGAACAACACGGAGTATTCTTTTTTCATTTATTGTATAGATATTTTTTCCAGTCTTCTAGCTATCCTTTTTGAATCTGGATCGAGCTGATACATGATATTTTTCATACTAATTTCCCGAGCGCTTTCGATTGTTGCTTCAATCGTCTTCATGGGGTTATGTAATTTGGTTTTTAGTTAATTTTTAGTTTGTTATCTATGCTTTTATCAAATTCAGAGAGTCTATTATTTTTAAGAGGGGGGTTAGGTAAGTGTTAGTTATTGAAGATATTTAATACGTTGTCTCCGACTTTAAAGGCTATTTTATTAATGTTAGTTTTTTTTAATTTTTAACGCATATGGCTTCTAGGATCTGTAGGCGTTTCTTCTTATTATTTTTGTAGATAATTTTAGTATTTTCGTTTAAGATTTACAAGCTCCATAAAACAACACTTTATTAAAAAAAACACCCAGAAAAATCCACCTCCCCCGAAATTAGAAAAAAACTCGATCCAGATTCAAAAAGGATAGCCTGGAAAAAATATCCATACAAAAAATGAAAAAAGAATACTCCGTGTTGTTCAATAACACATGTCTTAAGAATATATATATATATATTATATATATATATATATATATATATATATATATAGAGAGAGAGAGAGAGAGAGATGAAGAGACAGAGACAGATATACAGACACATACTTAATATAATAACATACACTGCTGTACTTATAAATAGTGCTCAATATCTTCGAAAGATCATATATATATAAGTTAGCCTAGCATATACTTGAAGTCATCGGCGCTTGGTTACTGACAGTTTCCCGCCTATACGATTTTCAAACCAAGTACTTGGTTTGAAATATCGCATAGCCGAAAAAATGTCAGTAACCAAGCACCGTTTTCTTCATGTCCACGCTATCCTATATATATATATATATATATATATATATATATATATATATATATATATAAAGAAACGAACCATATACATGTTGACAGAGAATAATCTTTCTTTTGAAACATTATGCCCTTTATACTTTTGTTCAACCATTGAAGTCGTTACAAATCCTAATCCCAAAATGCTTACCATCGACATTAGTAACGACTATCTGGTTAGGGTACCTGATACTTTTCAACAATTTCAAATGTCCTCCCATATTTTTTGCTGGCTGGCTGGTTGGTTGGGTTTTACAGCATGTCAACCCCTGGTGGGTCATTTTATGCCGAAGACGTTTTGTTTTATTCATTCTTATGAGTACTCGCCATATATTATGTATACATTTATTTCTTAGTAATACTAGTACAAAATAAAAAAACACCCTCTGGGCGATGTAAAAATAGATTTTTGAAACATATTGCCTGAGGGGTGGGAGTTAAAAATTCAATGTCAGCGAGTTTGTACCCTAAGTAAGTAAAATCATCAAATTCATTAAAGGATTGAAAAAAAAAACAATTTGAAATGTAAACTTAAACATATAAAATATGTATTAAAATAAAACAAACTATATATAGATATATAATACCAGTCATGTATTTATTAAAACTTGTTTAAAAAAAACAATGAGGACTGTCTAATGTTGCATGTTCAAATTATAACGATTTTGGGTAATGTGACGTAAGCAGTAACGTAATTTTTGTTACAGACAAAACCGGAAGCGAATCTCCATTATTAATATAAAATATAACACACACTGTAGGATTTAAAACAGTAATAGCATGAGTTGTTTTGAGGCAAATCTAACTCAGCTAGACTTTAATGGAGAGATTGCTAATAAATAAATGCTAATTAAGATTAAATAATGATTATTTAGTGATCATTGAGAATATAACATAAATAAGTACAGGAATACTGGACATTTCTGAGTAGAATTTCTCTGCGATTTCTATGTATATTTCAATTTTTATATATCTTCGAATATAAATCAAATCTTTATAACATTTGCCCAAAAAGCAAGAACTGGTGATATTTAATGTGTAAATATATTTCCTTTGTCGATATTTATTTTATTTTCGTAGTTTATTTTTACACACACACACACACACACACACACACACACACACACACACACACACACACACACACACACAGACTTATATATATATATATATATATGTGTGTGTGTGTGTGTGTGTGTGTGTGTGTGTGTGTGTGAGAGAGAGAGAGAGAGAGAGAGAGAGAGAGAGAGAGAGAAAGGGAAATGAATCCGACAATATGAGGAAAAAAGGAGTAAAGAAAAGAAATGTAGATGGATAAAAATGAATTTTATCGATATCACTTTTAATCGATATCACTTACACATGTGTTTCGGTCTGTTTATCAAAATGTATGCGGATTTACGTTATTATTATTATTAAAATAATCAGATGGAGTTGAAATGATGATGATAATAATAATAGGAAAAATGTATAAAATGTTCCGTACACAGTGAGATTTTGCCGACCTTCATCAGAGTGGTATTTTTATTTTTTGAGTTGGAGACAAGAATAGAATTTCAAATGTTCGAAAAAGAATTTTTTTTTTCGTTCATAACATTTTAAACATGTGTAAGTGATATCGATTAAAAGTGATATCGATAAAATTCATTTTTATCCATCTACATTTCTTTTCTTTACTCATTTTTTCCTCATATATATATATATATGTGTGTGTGTGTGTGTGTGTGTGTGTGTGTGTTCTTTCTATATATATATATATATATATATATATATATATATATATATATATATATATATATATACTTTCTGTATATATTGTACTTTCGCTTTGAAAAAAGGCTTTCATCAATCTCTACAGTCATACCACGCCCATCAATTACAGTATTTTTATTTTAAAATGAGTCAACACAAATTTATCTTTATAAGTTTCTCCAGTGTACGTCATTTTTTCAAACCCATCTATCGCTTAATGGAATTATTTTTTAAGCATAACAATTTACTGCTTAAAAAACAAAAAGAAAAAAAAGAAAAAAAGAAAGAAAAACAAGAAAAAAGAAAAACGAAAGTGAAACGGCCGAGAAAATTATTCGAGAGTGCCATTTTTCTTTTACGTTTTTGAGGAAGGATTAAATTTCATACTATTTCAACGAATAACCATTTTCATCTACTTGTTTTTACATCTTACCGATTTTTAAAAAAATAAACGGCGAGGGATAACCACGGGCACAGATACTTCACTCAAATCCTAGTCAGAAATGCTGATTCATACATTAAAAAATCCTGTCATTTTCACCGGAACTACACAGGGTGTTTCTGATGAATTGCAATCACGTTGTTAAACATATCCAACAAGAAAGAATAAAACAGAAACGTCTTCGGCATAAAATAACACTTGACCGGTTGACGTACCGTAAAATCCAACCAACCAATCAACTAGCCAACCAGCCAAACAACCATGAGTTTTAAAAATGTTTTTAAAATAAAAACTCTGCTAATAAATTGAATATCCAAAAAAAAAAAGAATAAAAGAAAAACGCCCTAGACGGGTTGACATGCCGTAAAATCTAACCAACCAACAAAGCAACCATATAGACCCATCTATGGGATAAATATGTAAAAAGTGATTTCAAAAAATGTGTTTAAGATAAAAAAGAAATTAAATAAAATAACCCAAGACGGGTTGATGATCAACCAACTAGCCAACCAGCCAAACCACCATGCACACCATGGGCTAAATAGATCTAAAAATGAGTTTTCAAAACGTGTTTACAATTTTACAAAATGTGCTAAAAAATTGAATATCAAGGAATAGGGAATAAAACAAAAACGTCTTTAGCATAAAATAACCCAAGGCTTAACATGCCGTAAAATCTAACCAACCAACAAACCAACCATATAGACCCATCTATGGGATAAATATGTAAAAAATGATTTCAAAAAATGTGTTTAAAATAAAAAAAGAAATTAGCTCAACAAAATTGAATATCCAACAAGAAAAAATAAAACAAAAACATCGTTGGCATAAAATAACCCTAGACCGGTTGATGATCAACAAACTAGCCAACCAGCCAAACCACCATGCACACCCATTTATGGGTAAATAGATCTAAAAATGATATTATCTGCGTTATTCGGACTATTGTCCTCATCTTTATTGTTATCTGTACAACGACTACAGATAACAATAAAGATGAGGACAATAGTTCGAATAACGCAGATAATACTAATCACCTTGCCTCATCTCAAACATTCAGAGAAATATCTAAAAATGGGTTTTAAAAACGTGTTTAAAATTTTAAAAAGATGTGCAAAAAATTGAATACCCAGGAATAGTGAATAAAACAAAAACGTCTTCGGCATAAAATAACCCAAGGCTTAACATGCCGTAAAATCTAACCAACCAACAAACCAACCATATAGACCCATCTATGGGTTAAATAGATAAAAATGAGTTTTAAAAAATGAGCTAAAAAATTGAATATCCAACAAGAATGAATAAAACAGAAACGTCCTCGGCATAAAATAACCCAACAAGGATTGCCATGCCCTAAATTCCAACCAACCAACCAGCAATGTAGATCCATCTATGGGGTAAATAGATTAAAAATGAGTTTTTTAAAAAGTGTGTTTATAATGAAATAAAAATGATCTAGGCAAAATTGAATACACAAGAATGAATAAAACAAAAACGTCTTCGGCATAAAATAACCCAACAAGGATTGCCACGCAGTAAAATCCAACCAACTCTATTTACACCCATGTTTAACCCTATTTTTAACTCTTACAAATTTCTAACACAAGAGGCTGGCTTCAGCATAAAATAACCCATCAAGGGTTGACAAAGCCATGAAACCAGCCCAGTGGCCTGGGTATGGAGAAAATTGTATACTCAACAAGAATGAATAAAAAAAAAACGTCTTCGGCATAAAATCCCAACAAGGATTGCCATGCCATAAATTCCAACCAATCAACCAGCCAACCAGCCATGTAGATCCATCTATGGGGTAAATAGATTTAAAAAAATGAGTTTTAAAAATGTTTTTAAAATGAAATAAAAATGATCTAGACAAAAATTGAATACACAAGAAAGAATAAAACAAAAACGTCCTCGGCATAAAATAACCCTAAACAAGTTGATCTACCGCAAAATCCATTCAACCAACCAGTCAATCAACCAACCAATCATCCATCTATCCAGCCACAAAAATAAAAAAAAAACATACAGACCCATCTATGGGCTAAAATTTTAAAAAATGTGTTTAAAATGAAAAGTGTTCTAAAAAAGTTAAATATCCAACAAGAATGAATAAAACAAAAACGTCCTGGACGGGTTGACATGCCGTAAAATCCAACCAACCAACCTATGCATTTTGTATGTGACTATGCCATTCAATAAACCATCCAGTAAGAAAAAAAGCAATAAATCTTGAAGAAAACACTGACTAGAACACCTCTACTATTTTTCAATGTCATAAAAATATGACAAAAAAGGCGATAAAAACACTCTCGAATGTCTTCACTTGATGATCTAACGACCTAAATAATAGACATTTATTTGCTTCAGTTGGGATTTTCGCTTGGTTTAAGAAAAAGAATGTTTACTGTTCAAGATTTGTAATTTCTGAATCCCATCGGTAAAATCTGAACGCGTTCCATCTCCCGCCGCCGCCATCGTTGGTAGAAGACCCTTCTCATGATTACTGACACAAATTTAATGAACCTTAAAATTTTACGGAAGAGAAATCCTTGTCGGGGGAGGAGAGGAGGAGGAAGCGGTGGTGGCAGAAGCTCTCTCTCTCCCTCTCTCTCTCTCTCTCCCTCTCTCTCTAACTCTGTCACCTTCGCTCTCTCTCTCTCTCTCTCTCAATCTCTCTCTCTCTCTGTCTGTCACATACATACACACTGCCACTCTCTCTCTCACTCTCATTCTCTCATTTTATTCATTCATCAGTCCTTTCTATCAAAGGAGTCAGAATGATCACTCTCTCACACTCACTCTCTCTAGCTATCTATCTATCTCACTCTCTCTCTCTCACACTCTCTCTCACCCTCTCTCTTTCTCTCTCTTACTCTCTTTCACTCTCTCTCTCTCTCTCACCCACACACCCACTCTACCTCTCTCTCATCCACTCTCCTTTTTATTCATTCATCTGTCCTCTCTATCAGAGGAGCCAGAATTCTCTCTCTCTCTGTCTCTGTCTCTCTCTGACACACACACATACACACGCGCGCACACACTCTCTTTGTTTCTCTCTCTCTCTCTCTCTCTCTCTCTCTCTCTCTCTCTCTCTCATTTTATTCATTCATGTCCTCCCTGTCAGGGCAGCTAGAATGAGCTCTCTCTGTCTCTCTCGCCCTCCCTCTCTGTCTCTCTCTCTGTCTCTGTCTCTGTCTCTCTCTCTCTCTCAGACTCAAACATACACACACGCGCGCGCACACACTCTCTCTTTCTCTCTCTCTCTCTCTCTCTCATTCTCATTTAATTCATTCATGTCCTCCTATCAGAGCAGCTAGAATGAGCTCTCTCTCTCTCTCTCTCTCTCTCTCTCTCTCTCTCTCTCTCTCTCTCCCCAAATGCTGCAAGCCGCCAACCAGCCCACTCGCCCGCCCTTGATTAGACACAATGGAAAAACGATTAAGAATAAGAAAATTGGAAAATGAAAACAAGATAAAAACAAAAAAAAAAACAAGGGGAGATAATCGTGTTGAGTTGATAATCATCATTTGGAAGGAGGAGGAGGAGGGAAGAGGGAGGAAGGAGGAGGAGCTGAGTCTTTAACCAGCCGATGAATTTTATTGCTGATAAGCCCAATCGTAATAGACGTGATCTTCAGTTATTTTAATAGTTCATTACTGGTTGTTTCGAAGATCAGATGACGTGGTGGTTGGGGGGGGGGGGGCGAGAAAGAAGTGTCTAAGGGGGTCGGGATTTTAGGGGGAGACGAAAACAAAATTGGAAGGAGTTAAAAAAAATATTGACGGAAAAAGAATTAAAATGGCTGCGTTGTTTTTGGTGGGGTTGGGGATATTATTTATTTCGCTCCCTACCATTTATTTCTGTCTCTCTTCGTCTCTGTCTGTCTCTGTCTCTGTCTCTCTCTCTCTCTGTCTCTGTCTCTGTCTCTCTCTCTCTCTGTCTGTCTGTCTGTCTGTCTGTCTCTCTCTCTCTGTCTCTCTCTCTCTCTCTTGTTCCAATGCTCTTTATCTATTTGAATATTTTTTATTTTCCCATGTTCTTATTTTTTCTGTCTGTCTGTCTCTCTCTCTGTCTCTCTGTCTGTCTCTCTCGATCTCTCTCACCCCCCCTCTCTCTCTCTCTCTCTGTATATATTTTTCTCTTCTTTCTTCATGTATCCTTTATTCATTAATTAGAATTCTTTCTTTTCCCCCAAAGTCTTACCTCTCCCTTTATCAAAGTACTTATTTTTCTGCCCCCCCTCTCTCTCTCTCTCTCTCAATATAGATATCTCTCTCCTCCTATCCTCCTCTCTTTCTTTTTCTCTTCTTTCTTTATTTTCCCCAGGTCTTACCTCTTCTTTTGTCTTTTTCTTTCACTCTTTCTCCCTCTCCTCCTGTCTCTCTCTCTCTCTCTCTCTGTCCCCCTCTCTCTCTCCTTCTCTCTTTCTCCTTTCTTTTTATTTCTCTTTTCAATGTCTTTATATCCTCTTAATTTATCTCGCTTTCTTTTCCTTTGTGTGTTTTTTTTCTTGTCTTTCTATCTTTCTTCCTCTTTTTCTCCTTTCTTTTTTTCTCTTTCTTTCTTTCTTTTTTTTATCTCTCTCACTTTCTCTCTTTCTTTCTTTCTATTTTTCTGTCTTTATTTTCCCAGGTCATACCTCTTTTCTTTTTTTTTTTTTTTCGCCTTCTTTCTTTGTTTCTTTTTCTCTCTCACTTTCTTTTCTTTCTTTCTTTTTCATACATTCTTTTCTTTCTTTTTTTCTTCTTCCTTCTTCTTTTTCTCTTTCTTTCTTTTCTTTTTTTCTTTTCTTTCTTCTTTCTTTCTCTCTTCTTCTTCTTCTCTCTTTCTTTCTTCTTTTTTTTCTTTCTTTCTTCCTTCTTCTTTCTTGTTTCTTTTTCGCTCCTTCTTTCTTTCTTTCTTTCTCTCTCACTTTCTCTTTCTTTCTTTCTTTCTTTCTTTCTTTCTTTCTTTCTTTCTTTCTTTCTTTTCCCCAGGTCATACATCTTTTCTTTCTTTCTTCTTCTTTTCTCTCCTTCTTTCTTCATCTCTTTCTTTCTTTCTTTCTTTTTTCTTTTTCTCTCCTTCTTTCTTCATCTCTTTCTTTTCTCTTCTTTCCTTTCTTTCTTTTTTTTTCGCCCTTCTTTCTTTGTTCTTTTTCACTTTCTCTTTCTTTCTTTCTTTTTCCTCAGGTTTACCTCTATTTCTTCTTTTCTTTCTTTTCTCAGGTCATACATCTCTTTCTTTCTTTCTTTTCTTTCTCTCCTTTTCTTCATCTCTTTCTTCATCTCTTTCTTTCTTTTTCTCTCCTTTCTTTCTTTGTGTATATAATTATTTTATTTAAAAGTCTAGACGTTCATTCTACACTTCTCTTTCCTTTTCCTTCTCCCCCCCCCCATTAGAATGTCGTAATTAGATCTGACACAGAAGGCCAAAAAAAAAAAAAAAAGAGAAGAATGAAAAAAATGGCGGAAGCCCGGAATGTGACACAAAAAGGGGGAAAAGTACGCCAACAATGAATTAGTAACTATCTAACAATTAGTAAGTTTTTTTTGTAAGTAAGAAAGGCTAATAAGAAATAAGAGCAACAGTTATTATTATGTGGAGAAAGGTAGACAAAGACGGGATGTTATGGAAACTGTGTTTGTCTACCTTTCTCAACATACTGTCGGATTAACCTCCTCACATTTCTCCCAGTTATTATTATGTAAACAAATCAAATTACTGACAAGTACAATGATTTATTACCATTTCTCCCCCCCCCCAAAAAAACCCCAACTTATGTTGGTACTTATTAATTTTGTAGGTCCGATGAGGAACACAAGTCACGCTGAAAGCACTGGTAGATAAGCAGTGATGAGCCTGTTCAATACTTAACTGGGTGACCACTTAAGCATTGGCATGAACTGTAATAAATCTGAATCCCTTGTTGGTAAAGAAGAACAATTTTCTCGTTTATTCCTACCAAAAATAAACTGAACCCTCATTTTATGTCCGTGTTTTTGTATTAAATGTTTTATTTTTCTTGCACCCGTTATTTACAATACAAAATACATATTTTTTAAATTTATTTTAATATTCACTTCAATGTGCATATTCTAAAACTTTTTATTTTGTGAGAATGTTTAGTTTTAAAGTGGGGGCTCGTTTTACAATTTAGGCATAAATTGGATCCTCCTTTTATGACCGTAATTTTGTTTTTTCATCGACGTTGATTAAAATCTGACGTTTTTATTTTAGAGTACCAAAACCAAAAAGAAAAGAAATAACAAGAACAAAAAGTAATATTCAACTTTTTACTCGTAAATTCCTACCATAAAATTAGGCTTGGGCATTTTATGGTAGTAATTTACGAGTAAAAAGTTGAAGTGTAAAAACGAACCCCCACTTTAAAATTAAACATTCTCACAAAATAAAAGCTTTTAGAATATACACATTAGGGCGGCCTTCCTATCTATAGCTCTGCTGATGAGGCCTAATAGGCCGAAATGTACATACAGAGATTGATTTTTCTCGATTTGTTTAGCCATACATTTAAATAGGCATTCCCGCCTAATTCATTATTAATTAATTAATTTTCAAAATTAGGTACGACTCCAATTAAGCACATATTCTCCCAAAAATTGTCGGCAAAAAAGCCATTCCAAACATACCGTGTTTATAAATAAAATATATTTAGTATTGTAAAATAACGGGTGCAAGAAAAATAAAACATTTATTGCAAAAACACGGACATAAAATGAGGGTTCAGTTGATTTTATGGTAGAAATAAACGAGAAAACTGTTTAGTTTATCAAAATGACTTGATTCAGTATTAAATGACCCCAAAATAGCGCTCTTAGCTCAGTCGGTAGAGCATCAGACTTTTCTGACCCCAAATAGTTCATATGCCGTCAAAACCAACCAACAAAACAACCATTTTAGTCAATTAGGCCTGTTCAGTACAATATTTAACAGGGTGACTATTTACATAACAACAGGTACTGTAAGCAATCTGAGTCCTTTGTTTGTCAAAATTACTTGATTCAGCATTAAATGACCCAAAAAGAGTTGATATGTCGGCATATCTATCTATCTATCTATCTATCTATTTCGGTCAAATCACTCTGAGAATTGTATTTTCCGCAAGATCAACGAAGTTAAGCAGTGATGAGCCTGTTCAGTATTTAATTGGGTGACCTCTTAAGCAACCCGAGTTCTTTGTTTATCAAAAATGACTTGATTCGGCATTAAATGACTCGAAAGAGAATTGATATGTCGTAAAACAAAACAAAAAACAACACACCATTTTAGTCAGTTGGCAGCTATTAGCCTGTTCAATATTTAATTGGGTGACCACTTAAGCAACAGCAGGTACTATAAGCAACCTGAGTCTTTTTTTTTATGAAAAAATGAATTGATTCGGCATTAAATGACCCGAAAAGAGTTGATATGCCGTAAAACAAAAACAACCAACCAACCGAAATTAAGCAGTGATGTGCCTGTTCAATACTTAATTGGGTGACCACTTACGTAACAGCAGGTACCGTAAGCAACCTTGTTTCCTTAGTTTATCAAAATGACTTGATTCGGCATTTCCCACACTGTCTTACTCTATCTTTTATTTTTCTTCACTTATATTTTTTAAGTTTTTGATATTAAATAACCCACAGGGTTATTGTGTCATTAAAAAACCAAACCAAACCAAACCAAAGCTAAAGAAAATTATTTATACCAATTTAAAGACATTAAGGACTTGAAACATAGAAACTTTTATCAAAATAACTTGTTTTGGTATTTATCATTATAGTTTATGTCACGCTAGTAGTAACACAGCAATCCTAGAGAGAGCTCAACTCCCCAGCCTGTACTCTCTACTGAGACAACGTCGTCTCCGATGGTTGGGTCATGTACGTCGGATGGATGATGGACGAATCCCGAAAGACATCCTGTATGGAGAGCTAACATCTGGTAAAAGACAGATTGGTCGCCCCCTACTGCGATTCAAGGATGTCTGCAAAAATGATCTCAGGTGCTTTGGCATTGTCCCTTCTAGCTGGGAAAATTTGGCTCAAGACCGCCCTCGGTGGCGGCAGAATCTCCATAGAGGACTGTACATGTCAGAAATCACCCTGATACAACATCATGAAGCTAAGAGGTCCAGAAGAAAGCAACGGCAACAAAGCATCGGAACATCATCATATACAGGGACAACCTACAAATGTAAAATCTGTGGCCGAGAATGTTTCTCAAACATAGGACTTCATAGTCACAGGAGGCGCTGCAACTTCAGGGGCACACAAAAACTTTTATCATAGTCTTTCGAGACTGAATTGTCAATGAGCACGGATATCCATGACAATTTCTCGCCAACCGTCCCTATCATTCATTGTCATCGGAAGGTCCTCTGCGCATCATCAGTATCCGTGCAGAGTTGGTCAATGTAAGTCTTTGCTGGATAGCTGCTTTCTTGTGGGATGTTGTTTCCACGATTTGTTCAAGATCGCACGCAGAATTCTTGTGCTGCTACCATCAAATATATTTCTAGGCGCTTCGTTAAGGTCCAAGAGGTACAGCCATACAGTAGCTCTGATACGACTTGGAAGAATTATCGCTTTAACTTGTCAGTGAGATCGGATTTCCATTAAACAAACCAAGCCGAACCAAACCAAACCGAATGAAGTTAATGGAAATTATTTATATAAATTTGAAGATATTAAGATTCATCCCACCACATTTTACCCCCCCATGACAATGCCTTATGGCCGTTTTTTTTTGGGGGGGTAAACAATAATTTTCTAGATTATACAATTCGTCTCTTAATATCCTGGGTGACGGTAAATTCTAGCCGATGGTGAGATTCCAATTCTGGGGAATGTGGTGTACCCATTCATTGCCATTACTCCCAGGTCCACTCTGACTCGGAGAGGTAGTATATGTTAGTGTTCCATCTATGGGTTAAATAGAAGAAAAAAAAAGAGTTTTAAAAAGTGTTTAAAAAATTGAGTTTAGAAAAAAATTGATTACCCCTCAAGAATGAATAAAAGAAAAACCTCTCCGGCTTAAAATAATCCAATGTGGTTGACATGCCGTAAAACCCAACCAAAAAATGACAATTATCCTAAAATAGAACCAATATTTCGAATGAATCTTCTATGCCACTTAATTTACTTGGTTAATTAGATTTTAGTAGGTTAAGACTGATGCCACTTCCCCATGACAATACATTATGGCCGTTAAGGAGGGGGGGCAAGAGGGTTGCAGGAGGGGGGCAGGAGGGGGCGATATAAACAATGAATATTCTATATTATACATTTCATCTCTTAATGACCTGGGTATGACGGTAAATTCTATCTGATGGTGATGTTCCAATTCTGGGGATCTGGGGAATGTGGAGTAACCCTTCATCCCAATTACTCCCAGGTCCAATCTGACCCAGGGTGGTAGTATATGTTAGGGTCCCATCTATGGGTTAAAGAGAATAAATAAGTTTTAAAAAATGTGTTTAAAAATTGAGTTAAAAAAGATTGATTACCTATCAAGAATGAATAAAACAAAATGTCTTTTGAATACAAGTTGTTTTGAAGTTTTTTTTAAATTTTATTTTCAATGTTTCTAATAATGTTTTTATATTATCATTCCGAAAAGAATTTATAAAAAATACGAAATATTAATCACTTTGAGTACTTTTAGTGGAGCACCGAAAGTACTTGTAATAGTAACGCTTCCGGATTTTTTCATGAATTATTTTAAGATGATAATATCAACAAAATTATTAGAAAGATTGAAAAGAAAAAGAAAAAAAGAAAAAAAAAAAACTTCAAAAGACTTGGATTCTGATGTAGTCAATAAAATTTGTTTGCATATATAAATATATATAAATAATCCAACAAGGGTTGACATATCGTAAAACCTAACCATCCAACCATCCAACCAACCAAAAAAATGACAATTATCCCTAAATGGGACCCAGATTTCGAATGAATATGATAATGATTCTATGCCGTTTAATTTACTTGGTTGATTAGATTTTAATTGGTTAAGACTTACCCCCCTCACCCCCCCTCATCGCCCCACCCCCACACACATGACAATACCTTATGGTCGTTTAGGAGGGGGGGGCAGGATGGAGCGATATAAACAATGATTTTCGAGATTAAACAATTCGCCTGTATTTTCCCGGCTGTTAAACGAGCAAAATAAATCTGATTGCAAGGGCAGATAATAAAGTGTTTGGGTCCGCCTACAATATCAAGGCCCCCTACTTTTTCCTTTTTGTATCCAATCATTTGTTTAGGTTGATTTAAACAATGAATTTCTCCATGGTATGTATGGTCATGGGGGAGGGGTTGTTGTACTTGTGTGGGGGTCTTCTTTTTCTTCTTCTTCTCTACCGCATGCCAGGGAGGCAAGGAGGCGAGCAATGGTCGGAACGCGTAGTTTAAGCAGAAAAAAACTCGAGTGATGAACGCTTCGCTGGTCCAGCAAAACTCAAACCTCACAATCTGTTTTATTTATTTATTTATTTTTTTTTTCGTTCTTTCAGAAAAATCAGTCTTTACAAGCGAACACAAATGTAAAAAATGTCATTTAAGAAATATTAACTGCTTACTGAAGTAATACTTAGCTCACTATTCTAATAACACACACACACACACACACACACACAAAATATATATATATATATATATATATATATATATATATATATATATATATATTATATATATATATATATATATTAGTCGGCATATATATATATATATATATATATATATATATATATATATATACCGACTAATATATATATATATATATATATATATATATATATATATATATGTGTGTGTGTGTGTGTGTGTGTGTGTGTTTGGACAGCATTCTTTCATTTATACATGTAGAATTAAACAAAAGACACATCTCCTGTTTAAAAATTTTATTTTCGATCTTTTCGAGTTTTCTGGCGAACTTTTTAATGTTTGGGTGGAATTCGTGGATAAGTCCACCAAAGTTCAAGTCCCGAGTACTTTCGGCACTTCGAAGTGCCATCATCAGGGGTGATGTGTTCCAGTTTTTTTTTAATTATATTAATGTGGAGGCTGGAAGAAGAAGAATTGATGAGAAAGGTGTTATAGGCATTTTTAAATATACTGCATTGGAAATTCATTTTGTTTAAAGATGGTTTGTATTGTTTTATGTATAGAGCTTCTAGCTAGTATATATATATATATATATATATATATATATATATATTAGTCGATATATATATATATATATATATATATATATATATATATATATATATGTGTGTGTGTGTGTGTGTGTGTGTGTGTGGTTCCTAGACAGACTGCTAAACCGCGCGAAACGATTTTAAAAAGACCTTTTTGAATAAATAAGCTAAAATCTGAATCTGCTGGATTCTTTTTCCCCAAAGGGTCAATATTCTGCTGACGAGTGATTCGATCAATAAAGAAAAAAGTTGACAAATGGTGATAGTATTGTTCGGTTGGTTGGTAGGTTGGATTTTACGGCATGTTGAGTAATTTTATGCCGAAGACATCCTGTTTGCTTAATTTTTGATGAGTATTCAATTTTTTTTGTAAACTTATTTTTTTTAACTCATTTTTTTTAACTGTTGGCGTTTTTTTATATAAGGTGGTGTCCACTTCTTATAGACTCGTCGATAACCATGTGACCAACTTATTGGCCAACCACTGGCAATACTCTGCTGCTGATATTGTTACTTATACTGGCTGTTCTGGTTATACCTACGCACAATGCTTTGAACCGTCGTGGACGAGAGAACATAGGATTATATCACTGGACATTTGACACTACGTAGGATTCCAAAACTTAGGACTTATTCACTTACCAAAGGATTCTATAGCTCGGGACTTACTTACTTTAAGTCCTTTTTCAGGATGGTGGCCAGAAACTTAACATTAACACTCTTTTCGGGACCTTAAAAGGTATTACCACTCCGGGTCAGAGTAGATCTGGAAGTACTGGCAATGAAGGGGTACTCCACACTACTCAGGACCCCCAGCTACCGCCTTCTAGCACATATATGATAAAAAGATATCTCTCGTGGTGTAATGGTTAGCAAGGTAGACCGACAAATCATAACTTGTGAGTTCGAGCCTCACTGGGTGCCCCATACATTCAGCCTGGTGCCACATCTAAGCGAAGCTTAGTAAATAACTATGATAAAAAGAAATTAAATAAATAACTATATGATAAAATAAATTAAATAAGAAGGCATCATTAATCATATTTTAATTGGTTTGTATATAAAAATCATTCATAGGATTGATTTTAATACATTGGAGAATAAAACAATAATAATAGAGATCAATAACACCAAGTAATTATTTATTAAACCCGGTTTTGTTAAAACCAGTATGCAAATTAACCACACGATATATTATGTAAACCTTTATTTCTTAGTGATATATAAGGCACATTGCAGGATTTTTAAACGCACTAATGACATGGGTTGTTTTGTGGCAAATCTAACTCAGATTTTCATAGACATCGTTGATAAACAAGATTTATTCTATGTATTAATATATTTATGGTTTTGACTATGACTATAAATTAAATTGAATTAAATAAGAACGCATATAAAACGATTACATTTGTTTTAATTATATTTTAACTGGTTTCTATATAAAATGATTCATAAGACTGATTTTAATATGGGGGAGAACAAAACAATAATAGAAATCAATAGCACCAAGTAATTATTTATTAAACCCTGTTTTGTTAAAACCAGCGTGCAAATTAACCACACTGTATATTATGTAAACCTTTATTTCTTAGTTATATATAAGTCACATTGCAGGATTTTAAAGGATTGATTTTAATACACTAAAGAATAAAACAATAATATTAGAGATCAATAACACCAAGTAATTATTTATTAAACCTGGTTTTCTTAAAAGCAGTATGCAAATTAACCACACGATATATTATGTAACCCTTTATTTCTTAGTGATACATAAGGCACATTGCAGGATTTTTAAACGCACTAATAACATAGGCTGTTTTAAGGCAAATCTAACTCAGATTTTCATAGAGACCTCGTTAATAAATAAGATTTATTCTATGTATAAATGATTATGACTATGAATCAAATATTTCTAGATAAACTTACGCAAAGGTATTGTGACGTAAACAGTAACGTTGTTTCGGTTAGAGACAGACACTGAATCTCTATTATAATAAGATAAAAGGTAGAAGAGACATAAGAAAGTAATGAAAATTTTATTATAACTTTTCTGTCTCGGTTTTTAACTTGTGGCATCCCGATGATTTCCTATAAATCCCAAAAGCACCCGAGCGTTATATTTGTGGCTGGATTTCCTTCAACATCCGACTCGGTTTAATGGTTACATATTGAATATCAATTCACTCTACTCTTTTTTTCTTTCTATTTTTTTCATTCATTTTTCTATCTATTT
>CM042173.1:2674656-2679656 GCA_023376005.1 Doryteuthis pealeii | reverse complement strand
GAGAAATATGTACTTCCCAAAAACGGATACAGATACAAAAAATATCTCAAATATATATACTCACTAGAGCATACGGAAACGGCAAAATCTGACAACATATATATATTATTATATGTGTGTGTGTGTGTGTGTGTGTGTGTAAAGTTGGGAGCATTTTTTATGCATACTGTGTTGAACAAGACGGACATTTCATATCTGACGAGATTCTTTTCGATCTCTTCTAGTTTTGTGGCCAGCTTCTAATAACGGGATGGGGTCTGTTGATTAGTCCCCCAAAGATGTCGTCCCTAGTATTTTAGCGCTTGAAAGTGCCATCATCAGGGGTAGATGTAGATTGATTGGGTTCATGGTTTTTTTAAAAAACGTGTTTAACGAGAAAGATCGAAAAATAACGAATCAGGCATGAAATATCCGTCTTGTTCAACACAGTATATATATTATATAATATATATATATATATATATATAATCCAAAAGTCCAGAGAAGAAATCTTCCCTACGACATAGGACTTCTTTTTAAAAAACTGTCGCAGTTTGAGAGCTCAATGTGTGCTCTTAATGTTAGAGTCACAGAGCAAATATATAAGTAAAGAAATAACAAAAGACTTAGAGATGTTGCATTATAGTCTATTTCAGGGAGCTTAGACAAAGTGTCTGACTCTCCCACCTCATCAGATGCGACCGTTTGTCTAAGCTCCCTGAAATAGACTATAAAGCTAAATCTCTAAGTCTTTTGTTATTTCTTTACTTATAATATATATATATATATTATATATATATATATCTATATATATATATATATAAGGTATCCAAAACTGGTAGTACGTGATGATGCTATATGGGATCTTCAAAATCACACTGAATAATATATTGCATGTTTTAGTAGGTGCAAATACAAGGATTTTTATAAATCCCTATGAGAGCTCAATGCATAATAATCTATATTTTAGATTAAATACAGAGAAATATTTACCTTTGAAAGAAAGGAAAAACTCAATAATCCGTCATTCTGTAATAAATTTATTTCGACCAAAACTTAAAAGACTTTTAGAAATCTTTGAATTTCTTTAAATTTCTAAAAGCCCCTTAAGTTTTGATCGAAATCAATTTATTACGGAATGACGGTTTATTGAGTTTTTCCTTTCTTTCAAAGGTATATATATATATATATATATATATATTATATATATATGTGTGTGTGTGTGTGTGTTACTTGAGAGAAATAGGGGCCTAAGTTTTGCAAAAAAGTCCCAAAAGAGAAAGCGATAAGATAAACATGAAAGGGAAAAGAAAGAAATCGGTGACACAGGTGAAGTGAGAGAAGAGAGAGAGAGAGCGAGAGAGAGAGAGAGAGAGAGAGAGAGAGAGGTAGAGAGAACGAAATGTACATGTCATGAGAAGTAAAAAGGGTTAGAATGATGAGGATGGATATATATATATATATATATTATATATATATATATGTATATATGTATATATATATATATATAGATTATATGATAGAGAGAGAGAGAGAGAGAGAGGTGAGAGAGGAGTTAAGATTATTATACTTTTTACATTTTAAACCATTTGGCAAGACCTCTTAAGTAAACATATCAAACGTTGTAAGTATTTATAGATGATCTAGAATGACATATAAATAACGTAATAAAAAAAAGTAATTTGTACAGAAACTGTCACGCATGCGCACGATATACTTTCTTAGTTACCCCCCCCCCCATATCCATTATATATTGCCGGAAACGGAAAAAGGGAAGTAAAATAAGTATTTTGGAGGATGGCAAAAAGCGGAAATAGTAATAACTGATAAAATGAAACTGCTTTATCTCTTTGCCTACTTTAAACCGCTCACTGCGACTCTCCTACTGTCTGCAAAGTACAAAAACAGATAGTTAGTTTATTATAAATTGAACAGAAGCACGCTTATTACAATAATAACAGGACTTTATTTGAATAGAATAAGTTCTGGGGTGAATAGTGAACTTTAAAATATCCCATCATACAGTCAAAAAATACCAAGAAAATTTGGGAAAATATGGTAGACAAAGAATGAAGCCGCTCACAGAGCCTCTTCCATAAAGTACAAAAACTGATTGTTATTTCATTATAATTGAGCAGAAGGGCTGAGATTACATTAATTGGGATTTTATTTGAATAGAATGAGTTCGGATGTGAATAGATAGTGGACTTTGAAATATTCTATCATACAGGTAAAAAATGCCAAGAAAATTTGCTACAGCCGTGGGGGGAAATTTGCTAGGCAAAAAGTCAAACCGCTCACAGCGGCTCTCCAACCTAAAAGTTTTTTTTTAAAAACTGATGCTTCGTTTATTATGATTGGGGAGAATGACTACGAATTGAATAGAATGAGTTCTGAGGCATATCAGCCTGTGGCGTTAGTTTGTGTTCGCCGGGTGAGTTGTCTGCCCTTTTAGTTTGATGATGCCCGCTAGGGCACAGTATAAAAGCGCCGGTTTCAAAGCCTTTCGCTCTCTCTTTATAGTTTTCAGCACTACGAGCACATGGGTAGATTCTATCTAAACCCTCTCGTGGGGCTCGCCCCCGCTTACTATACTGTTAAGTTCTTTACAGCATGGACTATCGCTACGTCTCATTCGTGTCTTACTCTTTTATTGTTATACTCTGTATCTTTCATGAATGTGTCTATCTTTATTTGTGTAACTCTGTTTACCTTATTATGAACGTTGTATTCTACTGTTATCATGTGCTGTTGTATTAAATGTTTGTCTATTAACCTTTGTCGGAGTTATTTGTATTTAAAGCATGTTGAACTTTACACCTTCTTTACAAGCCCTTTTCAGGTTATTTAATGCCAAATCAAGTCATTTTGATAAACAAAGGATTGGATTACTAAGTATCTGGTGTTGCTTAAGTGGTCACCCAATTAAGTATTAAACAGGGTCATCGCTGCTTAACTTTGGCTCGCTGGTTGTTTAGTTGTTTTGTTTTATCATTGCTTATCAACCCTCGTAACAGCGTTGATCCCAGGGTGCTATCCCTCCAGGCAATACCTGCTGGCCCCTTGATTTAAAGGGGCAGGGCTGGGTTTATTGCCCAGTGCCTGAGGCGCCCCCTTGAAGGGGAATGCCAACGGGATCAACGCATTTTTTGTGCCTACCACCGATGAACTTCGGGCTTGTGGGTGGGTCCACATAAAAATGTCCTTGTGTTACGCCCTCATAGGTGGGATGAGAGGTAAATACCTTGCTTATCAACCCTCTTTCAGATCATTTTGATTTAATGCCAAATCAATCATTTTGAATAAGACTGGGTTGCAATGGTCACCCAATTAAGTATTAAATTTGCTTATGTCTGCTTAACTTGGGAAATGCTGTTGTTTTATGGCATATCAACCCTTTTCAGGTCATTTAATGCTGAATCAAGTCATTTTGATAAACAAAGGATTTGGATTACTTACAGTATCTGGTGTTGCTTAAGTGGTCACCCAATTAAGTCTTAAACAGGGTCACCGCTGCTTAACTCTGGTGATCTAGCGGGAACCGGGGCTTTCAGGTTTTAAACAAAACCATGGGTAGCAGCATGGTGGATGTGAGACGCGGCGGAAGATCCTACATAGGTCAACGGCGTATATCACAAGATGCTGGGCGGAGGAACCCAGAATGGGTCAACGGCCAGGATCAACCAGTTCAGCCAGGTAACTACTGCTCCTCATCTCTAAGACTAGCGCCCATTGATGAGTTAACTCCACAGCTACCGATAGATATCTATGACCTCGACCTAACCGAAACATGTAAACATAGAAATGTGTGGAGAAATTTAGACCACAAACAGAATGTTACAAAGGATGAATATTTAATCTTGGTGATAATGTCGACGTTATTACGTTTCGGTATTGATGACCTTCTTCAGGACGTGATACGAGTTCTTGCATTGGAGAATTCAGTTCTCTTTCTGACGAGTATCTTTGGTCGCGAGTAGGAGAAGGTGGTGGTCGGCTGCTGATTATGTGGGGGTGTATGTTTGAGATGGAGGTATGGGTTGATTATGTGGGGCAGTGGGGACAGGTGGAAATGGGTCATGTAGCAGTGGTAAGATTTCCTCATCTTACTTCCACATAGAAATGTGTGGAGCCATGCAGAATTTTTATCACTTTGGACTGAACATTGGAGCTTTTTTTGGCAAAAATAAAAATAAATTGATAATAATTTTGGTACAAATGAACAATGGCGCGCAAGAGACAATAGGATTAGAATTGCATTTTAGTATAATAATCAAATTTATAAGTAAAATGAGTTTACTTAATGGCATTAGATTACGGAATCCCTAACCATAACCCTTACCAATTAACCATTATCCCTTGCATGCTATTCTGCATTGGTACCATAATTTTAATCTATTCATTTATTCGCAGATTTTAAAAATAACTAAGTAAGATGTTAATTTTGAGAATTTCCATCATTGGAGTAAGAACTATATCCAAGTCCTGAAGATGGTCTAATAAGAGACCGAAACGTTGCACCGTCGACAATAAACATCAAGTTTCCATAACATCCCGTGTTTGTCTACTTTTCTCCACATACTGTCGGATTAACCTCCTCACATTTCTAGCATATAGAAATGTGTAAAGTATTTTTTAAATAGATACTTAATTGACTTGGTTACACAAAAGAAGATTTTTCATTTGCTAAAACTTTATGAAGTCCAACATAAAAGATTATGAAAGAAAAGATTAATTAGAAAAACAAACTTTGCGTTTACATAGGTGGGTGGGGGTGAGAGAGCGGAGGCAAAGAAAGTGAGTGGGTGGGTGAGAGAGAGAGAGGGAGAAGAAAAGAAGAAAAGAAGAAAAGGGGGATGGATATGGTTGAAGATTAATAAAGAAAAGAAGTGAAAAATTGTGATAGTTTAGAGAGAAGAGAAAGAAAAAGAAGACTGATAGATAGAATAGATAGATAATAGATAGATAGCATAGATAGGATAGAATCTAAACAGACAGGATAAAGAAGGAAGATCTCTCTT
>CM042173.1:2657149-2674556 GCA_023376005.1 Doryteuthis pealeii | reverse complement strand
GAACAGAGAGATGGAACTGCGATGTAGGGGTCAACGCCTACTCATACCCTATGATCCGACTGGTGGTATAGGTCAGGAAAGCGTTTTTTGACGGATGACGCGTTGTCCATTGGATAAAATGAAAGATGAGACACAATGAGTCCAAATAAGTCCAAACCGATATGAAGGTTCGTATATATATTATTCGAAAATTCACGCAAAATTCGAAAATTAGTTTTAGAAAATCAGTGTTAGAGGTAGGCAGGATAATTTCACCCATGCCAAGAATGAATGAAACTAAACGGTATTCGGCATAAAATGACAACAGGGAAGAATAGAGGGACAATGCGCGTAGAAAATCGCGATCCATCATCCATACCATGCCACCAACCAACCAGCCTAACCGCCAGCCAATCCAGCCCACCAAACCAACCAACCAGGCGCAGCCAGACCAGCCATCGCAACCAACCAACCAACAAACCAACCAACCAACAGCCAGCCAGGCCAGCAGCCGCAGGCCCAGCCAACCAACAACCAGCCAGCCAGCCAGCAGCCAGCCACCAACCAACCAGACCACCTAGCCAGCCACCAAACCACCAGCCACCTAGGGCCAGCCAACCAACCAACCACCAACCAACCAACCAACAGCCAACCACCACCACCAACGCAACCAGCCCCAGCCAGCCAGCCAGCCAACCAGCCAGCCAGCATCCAACAACCAACCAGCCAGCCAGCCAGCCAGCCAGCCAGCCAACCAACCAACCAAGCCAAGCCAACCAACCAACCAACCAACCAGCCAACAACAACCAGACCAACCAGCCAGCCAGCCCACCAAACCAGCCAACCAACCAACCAACCACCAGCCAACCAACCAGCCAGCCAACCAGCCCACCAACCCCACCAACCACCAAGCCAGCCAGCCAGCCAGCCAACCAGCCAACCAACCACCAACCAACCAACCATCCATCCATCCAACCAACCAACCAACCAACCAACCATCCAACCAATGTCTGTTATCAATTTGGACAGTATTATTTCTATACTACGGTCGATTGCTCAGAAGAAAAAACCTTGTGGTGAAAATTGAGGGAAAACAAAGGAATAAAAAAATTAGGTAAAAAAAATCTTCGGCATCTTTCCTGTTCGTCCATAATGTAAACGAAAATTGTGATTTATATGAGACAAATGTTTAGATCGTATTTAAAGCTTTTGAAATAACTGTGAAAAGCCGAAATTAAAATTGATGTTTTTCTCTGCCCTTTTATTTCAATTGTCAGTTTTTCGTATTATTTGTATAAACGACTTGAACATATTATAATATGTTGAATTGAAGAAATGGTTTCCAGGCGTTTTTTTTTTTTTCAAAAGCAAGTTTTGTTTGTATGAGATCTTTACAACAAACGAATTTCTAGATTCTTGGCCCTTTCCAATGGCAAAGAAGAAAAAAAAGGGTGACGATTTAAAACAGAACAAATAAAACGTATGCCCTTCCCTACCAGTCCTGTATGTCGGTTATTCTCTCTCTCTCTCTCTCTCTCTCTCTCTCTCTCTCTTCTCTCTCTCTCTCTCCGCCTGTCTGTTTGTTTCTTCCCCCTCTCTCTTACTCTGTGTCTTTCTGTCTTTATCTGTCTTCTGTCTCTGTCTGTCTATCAGTCTCCTGGTGTCTGTCTGACTGTTTCTCCCTCTCTCTCTCTCTCTGTCTTTGTGTCTCTGTCAATTTGTCTTTCTGTCTCTGTCTATCTCTCTTCCCAACTCTCTCTCCCTAGCTCTGTCTGTCTGTCTGTCTCTCTTTATCTATCTATCTATCTATCTCTGTCTTTCTGTCTGTCTGGTATGTAGCTCTATTTCTCTCTCTCTCTCTCTCTTTCTCTTTCTCTCTTTCTTTCTCTCTCTCTCTCTCTCTCTCTTTTGTCATTCTGTCTTTGTCTCTGTCTGTTTGTCTCTCTCTCTCTCTCTCTCTTTCAACCTCCGTTTTCTCTATCTCTGTCTCTATCTATCTATCTGTCTTTCTGTCTGTCTGTCTGTCCGGTATGTATCTCTATTTCTCTCTCTCTCTCCCTCCTCCCTCTCTCTCTCTCTCTCTCTCTTTATCTCTCTTTATCTCTCTCTCTTCTCTCTCTGTCATTCTGTCTTTGTCTCTGTCTGTCTGTCTGTCTCTTTCAGCCTCCGTTTTCTCTATCTCTATCTATCTATCTATCTATCTATCTATCTATCTATCTATCTATCGCTGTCTGTCTGCCTATCTGTCTTTCTGTATACATCTATCCCTGTTTTGTCTCTCCGTCCCTCTCCTCCTCTATCCCTCTCTCCTTACCCCTCTCTCCTTACCCCTCTCCCCCCATCCCCTCTCTCTCTCTCTGTCAGTCTAACTTTTTTGCCTCTGTCAGTTTGTCTGTCTCTCAGTCTCTCCCTTCACCTCACCCTCTCTTTGACGTACAGAGATGAAACTAAAAAAAAACAATGTTTTTTATCAATGTCACATATTCTTACGAGTAAAAATAACCTTTCTTTTTTCTTTTCTAGTTTTCTTTACTCAATGCCTAGATATATGTTTTATATGTAAATGACAAAACCGCATTTGACAAATGATGTCCAGTGTTTGGACATAGTGCAGACCAAGCTAGATTTATATATTTCCAAAGAGAATAGCAACAAAATAAACTGAAATTTGGAACTGCATTCAATCTTAAGGCTTCATAAAATGTACAGAACGTGTTTTAATATTATATATTATAATATATATATATATATATATATATATATATATATATAATATATATAAAATGGACTCTCCCGTCGATTTTCGACGTATGAGGGTTCATACACACAATGAACTCCCACACAGAGATTTGTTTATAATGGTGAAGGCTTGTGTTGGACCATCCGCACTTTTTGGCACAGTCGATAGGAAAGAATTGGTGCATCAAGGGTTGCCACAAACCCAATCAACGACCGACCTCAGGAATTTTGAATTCAGAGTTATCCCTCTCCTAGACTGGTTACCTACGTCTAGGAATTGAAATCGAATCTATATGGAATAACGGTGATGAGTTTTTCCTTCCTTTCAAAGATATTTATATACATATATATATATATATATATATATGTATATCTTTGAAAGGAAGGAAAAATTCAACACCGTTATTCCATAATAAATTTATTTCGACCAAAATTGGAGCCTTTATAAGTCTAAGTTGATTTAATATAGCTCCCCAAAATTTCGTCTCATCAGATGGTAGATCAAGGTAATTTGAATTGCATAACTGAAAAGTTTACTTCTCAAAAAAAAAATTTTTTTACATTGGAAGACTGTCACCATGGCGACAGGAAGTCAAATGAGAAAAAAGGATATTCTTCAAGGTCTGGTTTCTTAGGGGTATGGTAGTCAGACATAATTAAACTATGAATTAAACTATTGAATGAGTCTGAAAAAGTATAGAGTAAGGATAAAACAAAAAAATAATATATAAAATATAAAATATAAAAATATATAAAGAAATATATTAAAAAAATTATATATATAAAAAAATATATATATATAAAAAATATACATAAAAATGTATATAAAAAATATACATAAGGAATATATATAAACAAATATATATATATATATATATATATATATATATAATATATATATATGTATTTACCAACCTCTCTGCACGAGCAGGATGGGGCACAAGGTCAATTTCTTTGTGGAGATTAACAGGTTGGAATTGTGAGTTATTCCTTCTCCTAGACAGGTTTCATAACCAAGGTTAAAGATCCCAGTCCGCCCTACTATTTACCTATAGTTGGGTGGATAATAGTTGGATACATACCTTTTGTAAGGATATTAGCGCTATGTGAAATACAAACAGCCTCGTCCAGGATGTGAACATGTCGCGCCGTGTTCATTTTCTACGACTATAATCATTATACCACGCGACTCCACATATACACATGCGTGCACGCACACACCCACACACCCACTCACACACACACACACACCACACACACACACACATATATATATATATATATATATATATATATATATATATATAATATATATATATATATATATGAGCGTGTGTATGAGCAGAGTACTGTATTTCTTATACCTGCAACGCGCACACTATAAATTCTTAATTTTTCAATTTTTTTTTCATTTTTTATTATATTTATGTTGAATAATTGGTAATTTATGAGGAAGTGCGTCCCGGTCTCCTGCCTCAAAAATTGCTACCCGGTGACTATTAAAATAACGACCCAGCTCAGTCTATTCAAAACTATCCAACTTCATATCTATCTATCTATCTATCTATCTATCTATCTATCTCAATTTGTTCATATTTATCTATATTACTTTAAATACTAAGATTTTTTTATTCAACAAAAAAAGATGCGACCCCCCCCCCAAATACATTTACTTGTCGAAAATATCTATCTATCTCCATTTGTTCATATCTATCTATATTATTTTGTTTGTTTATCTATCTATCTAGCTCAGTCTATTCCAAACTATATATCCATCTTCATATCTAAACAAGAATTATGACAAATTACGATAAATAAACAAGCTGGGGTTGTTATTTTGATATTCACCGGGTTGCAATTTTTGAGGCAGGAGACCGGGACGCACTTCCTCATAAATTACCGAATAATTTGATATAAACCCACACAAAACCACATACCCCCCCCCACATAAATACAGGATTCTACCTATCAATAATACCCACAGCACCATAAATAAAAATCTAAACAACCTAGGTATAAAAACTGTCACCCTAGCCTCTAAAACAATACACAACATAATCCACAAAACTCTCGTCAATATATAAAAACTGAAGCAGGTGTGTACCTCATCCTATGCATTGACTGCCATAAAAATACATAGGTGAAACATCCAGAAACCTAAAGGAAAGCGCATCTACGAAGATAAACGCAGCATTAAATTAGGTGACCACAACAATTGTCTCTTCAAACATATTAAACACAAAACACAATTTCGATTTCAATAATGTATTCATGTTAGCTTACATCCACAACAAAAGACTGAGGCAAATCGTTGAAGCCAGTGCTATAAGTAACATAGAGAATGTTAATTATAGACCTGGCTACTTTAACATATCCTCACATGTAGGTAAACAATCGCTACAAAACTACAAACCCCGGCCATAGCAATAACAACATAATATATATATATATATATATATATATATATATATATATATATATATATATATATGTGTGTGTGTGTGTGTGTGTGTGTGTGTGTGCTAAATTGTTTAACAATTAATACTTCTCCCGTTTTTATACATTGATATTTATATTGAATATGTCACACCTTTTCAACATCTCTGTCGTGGGCCTGTCATGTTTTGGTGTTTCGACTTCACGTGTTCCTATCATTGATTCTTTTTCGCATGCAGCAACCACGTCACCAACATTCAACTATAAACGCCAATCAACGAACGGTAACTAACCTTTTTTCTACACATTTTCCAAATTATTCATGAATAAATATATGGAACCTTTAATTTATCAGAAATGAATTTATTTCGGCTATCTTTGCCTCTACAAATCCGATTTCATAAATATGAAGTCAGACTTGAAGAGACAAAAGAAACCCATATAAACTTATTTCTGATGAATTTAAGTTTTCATATATATATATATATATAAGCTAAGTATATACATTTTTCTATTGACGGTTTTTATTTTGAATTTGACATGGCTACAATCTTGCAACATTCACCGGATGACAAACAGACAATATTGGATACAGGGTTCAAGCATTCGTTCTCAACAGAGATTTAAAAAAAAAAAGAAAGAAGTTACAGTTATTCGCCCATTTCATTCATAACACGAGGAAAAAAGAAAGCAGGAGAAGAAGAAAGAAAAAAAAGGAGAGGAAAAAGAAATAAGAAGAGAAATTATAACCACACAAAGAAAAACATAAGCTCGTCCATTTCTGATACGAACCGCTGATGATGAAGTTTATGCTTCGAAATCGATAAGACAAAAATAACATCTTTTTGTTTTTATTTTTTATACGCATTGTATTTGACTTCACATTATTAATATATTATAACATACTTAACAATGCTTCAAGCAAATTACATATATATATGTGTGTGTGTGTGTGTGTGCGTGTGCGTGTGTGCGCGCGCACCACCAACATGCCCGTATGTATGGGCAGAGTCCTGATACGAAACCATACCATCGTTTCCTACCTGATGATGGCAAACTGTATTGCCGAGAGCGCTCGTTTTGAAACCTTTGGTGGACTGTTACACCAATTACACCCCGACACCAAAAAGATGGCCCGAAAATTAGAACGGATCAACCAAAACTTGTCCGACAAGAATTGTCTGTACAGTTCAACAAAACTTGTATAAAAGAAAAAATGATGCCTAAATACACTCACATATATATATATATATATATATATATATATATATATATGTGAGGAAAAATGAGTAAAGAAAAGAAATGTAAATGGATAAAATGAATTTAATCGATATCACATTAATCGATACTTACACATGTGTTTCGGTCAGTTTATGTGTGTTAAAATATTTTGCACACATAGAAGAATCGACATTCATCATTTCAAATTAAATGTTCACTCTGATGAATGTCGATTCTTCTATGTGTGCAAAATATTTTCACACACATAAACTGACCGAAACACATGTGTTTAGTGATATCGATTAATGTGATATCGATTAAATTCATTTTATCCATCTACATTTCTTTTCTTTACTCATTTTTTCCTCATATTGTCGGATTAAATTCCCTTTCCATTCTTACACACACACACACACACACACACACACACACACACATATATATATATATATATATATATATATAATATATAATATATATGTGTGTGTGTGTGTGTGCGTGCGTGCGTGTGTGCGTGCGCACCACCAACATACCGTATGTATGGCATAGTCCTGATACGAACCAGTAGTTCCCATACCCGACACGCGCACACAGGAAACTCTTAATTCTTCATTTTTTTTAAAAATTATTTCTTAATTTTTTTATTTTATTTACGTTTGATAATTTAATGGTATTTTTCTGGTGCAATTTTAATGATTTCCTTTCGTAGGAAGACACACATATTGTCCTTCAGTGTTTCGTATACTTAGCAAAATATTAATAAACACAATCTTTAGCCCCAAATTTTTAATTACAAGTGCCCCACCCTCTGATCCCTAGTATTCATTTACCTACCACCCCACCCTCGAAAGGAAATATTACCCTCATAATGTCATCCTTATACGTGTGAGTAAGGACAAAAATTGTCCTTTTTATCCACAGCTGGGCAATTTTATGTGAGATTCTGATACCTTCATGACACTGGTCTTACTGGCGATGAATGTGGGCTGGTTGGATTTTACGGCATGTCAACCCGTAGTATTCCTTGTAATCCTTCTGTATATATATATTTACCAAACCCCTCCGCACAAGCAAGATGTGACACAAGGTCAATTTCTTAGGCGGAGTTTAACAGGTTTAAATTCAGAGTTTTCCTTCTTCTAGACTGGTTGCCTAACCAAGGTTAAAGAGCCCAGTCTGCCCTACTATTTATCCATAGCTGGAGGGAGAGTAGTATTCATACCTTTCCCAAGGGTTTTAGCGCAAAGTGAAATGCAGTTACCACATCCAGGATTTGAACTCGGGTCGACGAGTCCATTTCCCATGACTTTAACCAGTACACCACACGCTTCCTACTGTAATCCTTCTGTATAGGTCTTGATTTCTAAAAGTTCAATTTGCAATTAATTTCAGGACAAATACCTACAACTTAAATGCGTTCTATAACGTTTCTGATTGGTTAATTTTTACCGGAAATGCCTGCTGCTGATGTCGTGGTGGGAAAGTTTATAAATATGAGTGGGAATTTTGCGTACATTTTATACTTACAAAATAATACAACAATAACAATAAAGACGATGACAACTGTCCGAAAAAAAAATAATACAAATCTAATCCAGGGGTCTCAAATACTCAGCTCGAAATTCATTTTTATATGACACGATGAAGAGTTTTCGGGAATAATATTGTTGTACAATTCATGGATAGCCTATGAATTATGTACGTACTGTAGCTAGTATAAATTTTGAATCAGAGTTTGTTATGATTGACATGTAATGACTTCGCTTGCCCCCACCCCCCCCACCCCCGAAAGGTGCGCTAGTGAAAGCGTGGCAGTTTTTAGTCAGTTGCGACTAGTTACTCACTGAGAGAGGATATTTTCTCAAAAGTCGCTCCTCGCCGCGCGGTTTGGGGCTGGGGTTTTAATAAGAGGTTTTAATGATTAATAGAATAATTTTTAAGAGGGAGTTGATTGGCATCATGAAGAAGAATTAATAGATACAATGTTACATAATTCATGGGTAGCCTGTGAATTATGTAAGTAGTGTAGTATAAATTTTGAATCAGAGATTGTTAGAAAATTCAAATCGGAGGGATTTAAGTGGAAATGACCGTTGCCATGATTGACATGTGTTGACTTCTACTTGACCCCCTCCCCCCGAAGGACGCACCAATAGAACTCGTGAGACATAAGTTTTAGTTTTCGTCAGTTGCGACCAGTTGCTCATCAAGAGAAACTAATCATATATAATGAGGAGGTAATCAAGAGATACATAAGAGAAGAAAGTGATAGTCAGGAAATAAAGTAAGAGATTGGTCAATTTTTTACTTAATTGCAAATTACGACTAATTAGAACCAATTAAAATGGATTTTTTAAAAAACATATCTCAATCCTAAAAGTAAGGAATGATTTAGTATAACTTTCGTGTCATTAAACTAAACATAAAAAGGAAACAAACGTTGATTCGCTCAGCTTTAGTATAATAATAGATTTTCTTAAAATTTAATAATTTGTTTCTCGCCCCTGAGCATGTACACCCTTGTTCTAATTAATTGAAACAAAATGAATAATTCCGTTATCATTACTAGCAAGAACATGCGCCCGCCGGGCGTAAGTATTTAAGTTTTAATTTAATGTAATGAAATATACATATATATTTACCAACCCACCAGCACGAGCAGGATGCAACACAAGGTCAATTTCGTAAACGGAGTTTAACAGGTTTGAATTCAGAGTTTTCCTTCTCCGAGACAGGTTGCCTAACCAAGGCGAAGAACCCAGGCTGCTCTACTATTTACACATAGCATGAGGGAATGTAGCTGGATTCATACCTTTCCCAAGGGTATTAGCGCTATGTGAAAGGCTAACAACCCTGCAATGAAATAAGATCGGCTTTTGAAGCGGTGAGTGAGATAAAATTTATCGCGTGGTCCAAGTGGCCCTCAACCCAGGCAGCACCTCTCCCCTCGCCTAAAAGGGACAGGGCCGAGTTTATTGCCCGGTTCCGGCGACACCCCAAAAGAGCAATGCCGACAGGACTGCGCTCTTTTTGCACTGGCCACTAGAAGAGCTTCGATTTGTGCGTGGTTTTCCACTCTAAAAAATGCGTTGCGTTAAATTAATTACTACGTGAAGTGACCCTCTTCCGCTTTTTCTAGTTGCAGACAAAAAATAAATATAAAGATACAAGTGGTGTTTTGTTGGTTGGTTAGTTGGATTTTATGACATTTCAACCCTTATTGGGTTATTTTATGCAGAAGACATTTTGATTTATTAATTCTATTCACTTTTTTTTTGTTTTCAAACTCAATTTTTAAACACATTTTTAATACTCACTTTAACAAAAAACTATTTAACTCATAAATGGGACGCTAACAAATAATGCTGTTATGGTAATTTACCACGAACACATGAAATCTTCTAACTATAAATAGCAGCAGGTTCTACACTTAAGCAAGAGTTAATATTTCAGCGGATAGCCGATAAGACAGCCTCGCGTGTATCCGTCTCATTTGTATACGTTTGTACTACTGTTCTTTGTTAATATATTTGTTTAACTCATTTCCACTCTTGTGATACAATCCCAAGTGTTGTAGAATTTGAACTTCACCACTAGATATAGTTTAACATCATATCCACAAAACTAAAACCCTCAGCCACGGCACATATATGATAAAAAGGGTTGGAGAGTTGCCATAAGGGAAATAGGGTTGGGACAATCATATAGGTGCTAGGGCTTGATGTGACCAACAGATTGATCAGAGGGGGTTTCTCCGACCAACCGTCCCGCCTAAGTAAGGGCCAAAGTGGAGTGATGCATATCATGGACTGCTCAGCCACTAGGGTTTCGTCCTTAAACATCACGGGTCGCTAACCACGTCCAACATTAGGCCCCATTGGGGAGATTTTGCCCCTTTGCAGAGGTGCAGTCGGTATATTTTACAGTAGGGTAGATTAATTTTTCACTTTTTTAAAATATCAAATTGCGAAAGTTGTGTGTTTGTATAATGTAGCTACTGGCAAAATGAGCCTAAAATGCATTTTTGACCAAATGACTTTAGCCCCCCCCCGCCCCCGAAAATAATTTACCAAAAATCAGGGAATTATCGGATTTTAATGAAATTTTCCGAGTTTATTTATCACTGAATGATCTTTATAATGCATTATTTATTTTATTTCAAACTTTCTCATTTTTTTTCAGGTCACTTAATTTTGACCCCCCCCCCTTATGTTAGGGCGTAACATTTTTGCGAGTTGGTCATTTTCGATACTAATTACAGTATAAATAAAGAGATAAAAGACCGAAGTTATGAATAGAAACAAAAAAAAATTTACGGTGGCTTTTCTATGAGAAAATAAGTACCGAAAATCGAAAAATAAAATGTAAAAAAATAATAAATAATTAATTTTTTTGGAGATTTCTTTTTTACTTATTTCGATAATTATTTAATTGGCTATTATCTTATAAAAGAAAAAATTATATATTGATATTTTTATGCTTAAAGTGGGGGGGGGTCATTTTCAATAGAGTTTTTCTTCAAAACTTATTACTTTATGTGTCTAAAATAAGGTTTGCATTAAATAGATATTTATTTCTAGAATATAAAAAATATAATATTCTAAACTTAACATTAGACTTTTCACATTTGAAATGAATTTTATATATTAATTTTTCATAGCAAAAATACTAAATTAAAGTTTTGAAATAAAATAACTAATGCATTATAAAATTCATTAATTGATAAATCAATACTGAAAATTTCATTAAAATCGGATAATTACCTGATTTTTGGTAATTTTTTTGCAATCGCGAATGTTACATTAAAATTGTAAACAAGCGCGTAAAACCATTGAAAAATAGACAAAATAGCGGATCGCGTCGAAATTTACCAAAACAAATCGTTTTAAATCTATTAAAAATAAACTGCATATGTAATGATATTTTTCTTTTTTTAATGATGATTATTATGTTACTACTTATCGGTTTTGACAAAGTTTGACCTTAAATAATAGATTTAATTATTTTTAATTCGCTTTTAAAATTCGTAGCAGATGACAAAATTGCCAGTGCCTAGTATAATGAGTACTGACACCAAAAAACTAGATCTCTTACTTGCACCATTATTTGAGGAAATAGTATGAAAGAAAGTTTAATAAAATGCACCAAAAATTCTCAATTTTCAGCATTTAGCCAATAAATTGGTTAAAACATTTAGCAATTTCAAAGTTTAAAAGAGAAAAGGTTTTTTTAATTTTAAATAAAACGAATAAAATATTATAACTCGAATTCAAATTGAAAATATCAACCCCTCCCCCATAACTACCAACACCTCCGATATATGCTGCTTTTTACCCCATAATTTATAAACACACCGTTGGGTGAATACTAGGCCGTAGTCATCAGGGATGAACCCGAGGTCAACAGGTGTCATTAATCACCATACACCCTCAGTGATAACATTTTGAAATTAGTGGAGAAAGGTAGACAAACACGGGATGTTATGGAAACTGGATGTTTATTGTCGACGATGCAACGTTTCGGTCTATTATTAGACCATCTTTAGGACTTGGATATAGTTCTTGCTCCAATGCTGGACATTCTCAAAATTTTGCATTCTCAGCATTTTGAGAATGTCCAGCATTGAGCAAGAACTATATCCAAGTCCTGAAGATGGTCTAATAATAGACCGGAACGTTGCATCGTCGACAATAAACATCCAGTTTCCATAACATCCTGTGTTTGTCTACCTTTCTCCACATATTGTCGGATTAACCTCCTCACATTTCTCCCATTTTGAAATATGTAAATATATTTCCTCAAACGAAGGCAAAGTTTTGAAAAAAAAACCTCAATTGTTGGTAATTCTTTATGTTAATTTGTAACTTTCGCCAGACTGGGAGACGTCACAGTTCCAAAATCGACCTACCTTATTCTACAGGCCCCAATCGACAGAACGGGTGGTGTTTTGTTGCAATAGATTTATTGATACACGCGTTCGTTGGTGTTATCGGTTGGTTAAAAAAACACACAATTGTATGGTAATTCTTTATGTTAATTTGTAACTTTCACCACTGGAGACGTCACAGTTCCAAAATCGACCTACCTATTCTACAGCCCCAATCGACCGAACGGGTGGTGTTTTTATTGTAATAGATTTATTGATACACGCGTTCGTTGGTGTTATCGGTTAGTTAAAAAAACAATTGTATGGTAATTCTTTATGTTAATTTGTAACTTTCACCACTGGGAGACGTCACAGTTCCAAAATCGACCTACCCTATTCTACAGCCCCAATCGACCGAACGGGTGGTGTTTTATTGTAATAGATTTATTGATACACGCGTTCGTTGGTGTTATCGGTTAGTAGATAAAGCAATCAATTTAGCGGGTAATTTTGTATGTAGTACAAATGAAATATCAACTGCCGGACGGGTGAGTTTTGTTGATGGGTGGGGGGGGTGAGGGCTTTCTGGTGGCATGCTATTCTAAATCCGCATCCTCCCCTACAATGTAGAGTTCTGCTCTAGCAAATTCTCCTTACTTGATCAAATGAAGGAGATAATTACCTAAACACCTTGACAATCTCATTTCCCTACACCCTTAACTATTAACTTACAGGCGCCAAGGATAGCATCTCGAAATTTATGACCAATCACCACCAACACCGACACCCCCCTATCAACTATTCAGCCATTTTCTCTTTCTTTCTTTCTTTCTTTCTTTCTTTCATACATTGTTTTCTTTTTTCTTTTTTTCTTATTCGATTTCACTCTTTCTTTGTGTCAATTTTTTTTCTTTCATTTATTTTTTTTTTTTCTTTTATTTCTGTCTTATTCGGTTTAAATTGCACTCTTTCTTTTCTTTCTTTCTTTTCCCTTTCTTTCTTCTTTCTTTCTTTCTTTCTTTCTTCTTTCTTCTATCAATTTCTATCTTCCATTTCTTTCATTCATACATTGTTTTCTTTTTTCTTTTTTCTTATTCGATTTCACCCTTTCTTTCTGTCAATTTTTTCTTTCATTTCTTTTTTCTTTTATTTCTTTCTTATTCGGTTTAAATTGCACTCTTTCTTTCTTTCTTTCTTTCTTCTTTCTTTTCTTCTTTCTTTCTTTCTTTCTTTCTTTCTTTCTATCAATTTCATCTTCCATTTCTTTCATTCATACATTGTTTTCTTTTTTCTTTTTTCTTATTCGATTTCACTCTTTCTTTCTGTCAATTTTTTTTCTTTCATTAATTTTTTCTTTTATTTCTTTCTTATTCGGTTTAAATTGCACTCTTTCTTTTCTTTTTTCTTTTCCCTTTCTTTTCTTTCTTTCTTTTTGTTCTTCCTTCTTTTTCTTTTTCTCTTTCTTTCTTCTAACCAATTTCTTTCTTTCTTTTCTTTCATTTTTATTTTATTTTCTTTCTTTCTTATTCGGTTTCAATTGCACTCTTTCTTTCTTTTTCTTTCTTTCTTTTTGTTCTTCAATCTTTTTCTGTTTTCTTTCTTTTTTTTCTTTCTTCTACCCAATTTCTTTCTTTCTTTCTTTCTTTCTTTTTCTTTCTTTCTTTTTTTCTTTCTTTCTTCTACCCAATTTCTTTCTTTCTCTCTTTCTTTCTTTCTTTCTTTCTGTCTTTCTTTCTTTTATACATAGTTTTTTTTTCTTTCTTTCTTTTTTTCTCTCTTTCTCCTACCCAATTTCTTTCTTTTCTTTTTTCTTTCGTTCGGTCTTTCTCTTTCTTTTATACATTGTTTTATTTTTCTTTTCTTTTTTCTTATTCGGCTCTAATTGCACTCTTTCTTTATTTTTTCTTTCTTTTTGTCCTATCTTTTTCTTTTTTTCTTCTAACGAATTTCTTTCCTCCTTTTCTTTCTTTCATTCATTTTTTCTTTTTTCTTATTCAGTTTCATAAACAAATAGAAGATTGAACTAAAAAAAATTTTTTTTAAATAAATAAATAAATAAAAATAAAGTTAATATCTAAGCATGGAAAATAGATAATTATAAATGAAAAACATTGAAACAAATTTACCAAATTATAGCAGTGTTTTGAACATATATGCCCGCCTAAATTCATTAATTATTAACTAATTAATTTTCAAAATTTGGTATAACTTCAATTAAGCACATATCCTCCAAAAATTGTCGGCTAAAAAAAGGCCATATTAAAAATAAACATTGTTTGTTTACCTACTTTCATATATATATAAGTCTTCCACGGACACGTGTTTCGGCGTTTATATATATATTATATATAATATATATATATATATATATATATAATATATATATATATATATATAAAATATCTACATTGATTTGCCCATAAAAATCCGGGGGGAGCGAGTAAATACATTAATTTGCCGTCAAAAGCGGCAAAAATTACGACTCGGAAAATATTTAAGTTAGCCTGTAAATTCGCATAACGCCGGCACATGTAAATTTGGGCGGGAGTCCGGAACGACAAAAGTTCAAAATTACTCTTAACAAATATCTTCCGAGTGTGGAGCTTACTGCCAGGTATTTACTGCGCTAGTTTCAGTTTCGATTCCAAACTTTGTCTTAAGCTAGACGGGCTGTCGGAGAGCCCCATCCCGATCAATCGGTTGGACACATCAAGTTCTAGCAGGGACTAAATTTACATGATTTGTTTTGTTTTGTTTTACGGCGTATCAACCTCGGTGGGTCATTTAATGCCGAAAAAGTTTTGAAATAAATTCCTTCTTAGTTCCGCTCTGTCGGCTGTGGCGTTTGAATGCTCGACTGCACCTCTGCATAGGGGTAAGACTCCCCCAATGGGGCCACCTGTTGGCCGTGGGTAGCGACCCGTGATGCTTAAGGATAAGCTCAGGTGGATGAGCGGTTCATGACATGCAATACTCCACTTTGGCTCTATCTTGGGCTAGACGGTCGGTCGGAGAGGCCCCCTCCGATCAATCGGCTGGTCACGTCAAGCACTAGTACCTATATGATTTTCCCAACCCTATTGCCCTTATGGCAAGCCCCAACCCCTTTTTATCATATGGGTGCTAGAAGGCTGTGGCTGCCGGTCTACATGTCCTGGGAATGACGTTAAACTCTACCTGATAGTGAGGTTCCAGTTTTGGAGGTTTGGGGAATGTGGAGCACCCCTTCATCACCATTGCTCCCTGGTCCACTCTAACCCGGAGTGGTAGTACCTGTTAGGGTCCTATCTATGGGTTAAATAGAAAAATGTATTTATAAAAAATTAAGAATTGATTTATTTCCAAAACTTTATCGGCATTAAATGACCCACTGAGGTTAATATACCGTAAAACAAAACAAACCAAACCAAACCTTATTGATTGGTACTTCTTTTTTATAAACATATCAAGCCCTAGCACCTATATGATTGTCCCAACCCTTTTGCCCTTATGGCAAACCCCAACTCTTTTTATCCACTCCGAGTGTAGAAAATGACACAGGGTGGTTTTTAACGTGGGTGGGGAACACGCGCGTACAGTAAAATAGAGGATAAATACTTTTTATCTATCAATAACAGACCACGTCCGGTTAGAAAAGAAATTCTTTTTTTTTTTTTTTTTTTTTTTTTTTTGTCACCATTGTCGTAGATTTGTCTGTCTGCTCCTTTCATTCTTCCTGTTTGGTTTGCTATTTTTTATTTTTTTTATTTTTGTTTTTTTTTTCTATTTTTTGTTTGTTTTGTTTTTTGTTTTTATTTTTACCGCGACTAAGAACATCACGTATCTTTTTCAGGTTTTTCCTTATTTATTGTGACACTCGTCTCATTCACGTTCTCCACCTCTTCCACCCATTCCTCCCCCTTCTCTCTTTTCGAAAACCTCCTCTCTCCTCCTTTACCCCCTTCTACTTAACTCTTTTAAATGTCTTTACTGCTCAAAGCAGCGTCTAAATGTTAGCTTTTCTCACTACACATTCTCCACCCACTCGGCTCTTTTAAGGACCATTAATTCTGCCATTAGTACAACACGATAGTGTCAAGTAGACTTGATACATATATATATATATATATATATATATATATATATATATATAAGGTATCAAAAACTGGTAGTAAGGGATGTTTCTACATGGGATCTTCAAAATTCACTGTATAATTATGCATGTTTTAGTAGGTGCAAATACAGAGATTTTATTAAATCTCTAAAGAGAGCTCAATGTATAATAATCTTTTTAAGATTAAATACAGAGCAATATTTACCTTGAAAAGAAGGAAAAACTAAAAAAACGTCATTCTTAATAAATTTATTTCGACAAAACTTAAAAAGGCTTTTAGAAATTTAAATAAATTTCTAAAACTCCTTAAAATTCTTTAGTCTCATCAGACAGACGACACAGATAGATAATTAATTGGAAACCCGAAAATAATTTTATTACCAGAAACTCCTAAAAATTTTTTTTTCAGGTTTCCAATTAATTTCTATCTGTGCCGTCTGTCTATGAGACTAAAGAAATTTTAAGGAGTTTTAAAATTTATTTAAATTTCTAAAAGCCTTTTAAGTTTTGGTCGAAATAAAATTATTACAGAATCACGTTTATTTGAGTTTTTCCTTTCCTTTCAAAGATTATATATATATATATATAATATATTATATTATATATATATATATATATATAATATAACGGAAAGAAATATAAAAGAACAGAAAAAGAAAAAGAAACAATTAAAAAAAGATATACAGCGATGAAAAGACCAGAAAATAAAGACGAAAAAAAATTAAAGAAAGGCGAAGAGAGAAATACATTTTAGACACTTGATGGTTAAAGAAAAAGAAAAAGATAAAAAAAATGAGACCAAAATAAAAGGAATGACGAAAAAGAAGAAATAAAAGAGACAAAGAAAAAGAGAAAATAGATGATTATTAAAGAAAGAAAGAAAGAAAGAAAGAAAAGAAAGAGTAAAAGAAACAAACGGAGAGGTGAAGAAATCAAAAACAAAAGAAAGGAAGAAAGGAAGAAAATCCTTAGAAGAAGAAGTAAACTTATAAAAAAAACAGAAAAAAATAAAACAAAAACAAAAAAACAATAAAAAGATACACGTCGATGAAAAAAGTTGGGCTAATCTCTCT
>CM042173.1:2640534-2657049 GCA_023376005.1 Doryteuthis pealeii | reverse complement strand
TCCTGGAAAACCAGTTGATGCGATTCACCGAAACAGCTTGAGTCTCGGAGGGCGGAATGCTGGTGCCCAATTGTTGTTGATTATGAGAGAGAGAGAATAAGAGAGAGAGAGAGAGAGAGAGAGAGAGAGAGAGAGAGAGAGAAGTAAGAAGAGAGAGAGAGAGAGAAAGAAAGAAAGAGGAGGGAGAGCGGAGAGAGTAGTGTAAGTGTGTTTTTAACTACATAGCCTGGGCGCGTTCAATGGAGGATGAGCTGTTGCCCATGGCAGCAAACCCCCGCCTCTCCCACTGCCGCTGTGATCCAAAGGAAAGGTAAGGAACCAAATACAGTTTTGGCAACGGTAGTGTCGCAGATTAATGGTAGCACTGGATTTCAGCATCACACCACCGTTAGGGACTCCGGCTTCTGAATTTATGTTTTCGGGTTTACTCCCCTAGCTGGTACCCATATAGAATTTGAATAATACTCCATGTTGCTGTGTCTTTCATATTCTTTTTTTTTTTTTTTTTTTTGTAAAAGTAATTGATTCTTTACAAACGCTTCTGCTAGTCAGCGTAGTCTAAGCCTCGCCGACGGGGCAACTATATACTTTGATTTTTAAAAATGATTGTAAAAGTAATGATTCAGAAATAAATTCTAAGAGGGGGGGGGGTTTTTAAAATGTGAAAGGGAGTTTACTTACAATCGCCCTGTAGTCAGCGTAGTCTAAGCCTCGCCGACGGCGGACTATATACTTGATTTTTAAAAATTGATTGTAAAAGTATGATTCAGAAATAAAATTCTAAGATTTTTAAAATGTGAAAGAAAGTTACTTACAATTCGCCTGTAGCGCGTAGTCTAGCCTCGCCGAGGGGCGACTATATTACTTGACTTTTTAAAATTGATTGTAAAAGGTTAATGATTCAGAATAAATTCTAAGAATTTTAAAATGTGAAAGGGAGTTACTTACAATCGGCCTGTAGTTCAGCTATCTAAGCCTCGCGACCGGGGCGACTATATTACTTTGATTTTTAAAAATTTATTGTAAAAGTAATGATTACAAGAAAATAAATTCTAAGATTTTTTAAAATGTGAAAGGGAGTTACTTTACAATCGCCCTGTAGTCAGCGTGTCTAAGGCCTCGCCGACCTGGGGGACTATATACTTTTGATTTTAAAAATTGATTGTAAAAGTAAGATTCAGAAATAAATTCTAAGATTTTAAAATGTGAAAGCGGAGTACTTTAACAATCGCCCTGTAGTCCAGGCGTAGTCTAAGCCTCGCCGACGGGGCGACTATATTACTTGATTTTTAAAATTGATTGTAAAAGTAATGATTCAGAAATAAAAATTCTAAGATTTTTAAAATGTGAAAGGAAGTTACTTTTAACAATCGCCCTGTAGTCAGCGTAGTCTAAGCCTCGCGACGGGCGACTACTTATACTTTGACTTTTTTTAAAATTATTGCTAAAAGTAATGATTCAGAAATAAATTCTAAGATTTTTTAAAATGTGAAAGGGAGTTACTTACAAATCGCCCTGTAGTCAGCGTAGTCTAAGCCTCGCCGACGCGGGCGACTATATACTTTGATTTTTAATTAGGTACAATTGGCGGCTATGGGCACATAATAATTCCCGCTGTTGGTTGGGCCGCCCGATCCCGGCGGTGAGCGTCAAATCCGGTTGTAGGACGTTAACCCTTTCTTCTTGTATCGGCAGGAATTTATAATCTAAAGAAATCAAAAAACTGCTAAAAGTAAATTTGCCAACACAATAATCATCAATATCAATGTACATGTGGGGACATGAAAGCCCCTCCCCTTTTCTTCTGGTCAAGTTCTCCTTTTCAGACTGTAATGTAAATTAACCCATTAAAACACAGCGCGGATTGAACGTCTTACCCGACGTAGAACAGGTATTTCAGCTAGTTATTTATATATAGGAGATTAATATATAAGTCCGTGCCAAATACAGCTGAATTTGGATTAGACCTTTTGCCCGACGCAGACGGATATTTCTTCTAGTTTATATAGGGAGATTAAAAAAACCGCCCAACAGGGTGGGAGTCCAGTGGCGTCGGCCTGGATCTTTACAAGTTAATAGCGTCGATCCCAGGGGGCTATCCCCCCAGGCAATACCTGCCCCTTGATTTAAAGGGCAGGCTGGGTTTATTGCCCAGTGCCTGGGGCGCCCCTTGAGGGGGAATGCCGACGGGATCGACGCAATTTTCACCCGCCACCCATGAGCTTCGGTTTGTGTTGTGGTCCCACGTTAATAGGGCCTTGTGCCTAACCCGTACAAGTGGGGGTACGAGGTAAATACAATATTAAGTCCGTGGCAAGATACAGCTGAATTTGGATTTTAGACTTTTTGCCCAACGCAGACGGGTATTTCTACTAGTTTATATAGGGAAGATTAATTATATAAGTCCGTAGCCAAGCATACAGCCTGAATTTAATTTAGGACTTTTGCCCGACGCAGACGGGTATTTCTACTTAGTTTATATAGGGAGATTAAATATAAGTCCGGCAAAATACAGCTGAATTTGGATTTAGACTTTTTGCCCGACGCAGACGGGTATTTCAGCTAGTTTATTTATATAGGGAAAATTATAATAGATATATTTATTACCCGAACAAAAATTTATTTCCCGCTCCCAGGTTTCTATATGGACCAATTCAAGATGCCCTGGGTTCATTATCATCATAATGTCGCATCATTAATGCGAACATCCATAAAAATGTCTTCCAAACCGTTCCTATCACTCATCGCTCTTCGGGGGTTCTTTCAGCGTATCATCCAGTATCCGCACAGAAGCTGTTCTATGTAGATCTTTGCTGGGCGAACCTGCATCTGGCGTGCCCATGTGTTGGTTCCATAAAAATAACGTCACATGTTTCGTCCCGCTTCCAGCGGGCGCCCAGCATGTCTGTTCGGCCTCACTCTTGATGGTCTGTGCGATAGGGGGCAAGGGCCGCTACAGCTGCTTTCTTGGTAGCTGTTTTTTCCATTCGTTTAAGATCGCTCGCCAGCATTCTTGTGCAGCTCCCCATCTAGCTTATTCTATTAGGCGTTTCGCTAAGTCCAAATGGTCAGCCATACAGTAGCACTGATACAACTCGGCCTGTTTAATTTGAGATCTATTAGCTTTATTATGCTTACTAGCAGGTCCTGTGGATATATCACAGAGAAATTTAATTATCACAAACGTTTGATATTTTACTTAAGAGCTATTGCTAAATAATTCAATATTAAAAAGTATAACGTAATCTTGAAATTAACTCTCACTCTTTTTTTTCTTTTCATTAGTTCGATTTTGAAAACAGGTTTAGCGTTTCGCGCCACCTCTCTTTCTTTCGTCTACTCTCCTTTTATTTAATTTCTCTCTTTATTCTTTCTTTCTTTCTGTACTCTCTTCTTTCTCCTACTTCTCTTTCTTTTCTGTCTCTCTTCTTCCCTACTTTCTTCTCTCCTACTTTCTTTCTTTACTGTCTCTCTATTCTTTCTCCTACTTCTCTTCTTTCTGTCTCTTCTTTCTTTCTTCCTACCTCTCTTTCTTTCTGTCTCTCTTTCTTTCTCCTACCTCTCTTCCTTCTCTTTCTTCTTATTATATATATTTCTGTTAATCTTTTTCTTCACTTTTACCGGTCCATTATTAGCTTGAGGCTGACCAAACTCATGAGAAATAATGAATTCAGTTGATTAAGCACACACCCAAGATACATCACGTTGGCTACATTTTCATCTGGATGATTTGGCTGTCTCATTTTTTAACCAGAGGGTTGCAAGAAGGATGTCACTATAAGTTCATCCCCGTTCTTCAGCAGTGTCCACTCTGATGATTTGTCGTGATAGGCCGGCAAGTGGCCGTACACCTGTTTCTTGTAGTGTGTTGTTTTCTATGATGTTTAAGATCGCGTGCCAGCATTAAAACTCATTTACAATGCATATTGTATAGTAAAATCATTGTAATGCATTTGTATAGGTAAAATCATTTGTAATGCATTTGTATAGTAAAATCATTTGTAATGCATTTGTATAGTAAAATCATTTGGTAATGCATTTGCCTATAGTAAAATCATTTTGTCATGCATTTGTATAGTAAATCATTTGTAATGGCATTTTATAGTAAAACATTTGTCATGCATTTGTATAGTAAAATCATTTGTTCATGCATTTGTATAGTAAATCATGTTACGATGCATTTGCTATAGTAAAATAATTTGTAATGCATTATATAGTAAAATCATTTACCAATGCATTTATATAGTAAAATCATTTATATGGCATTTGTATAGTAAAATAATTTGTAATGCATTTATATAGTAAAATCATTTGTCATGCATTTGTTAGTAAAATCATTACTATGCATTTGATAGTAAAAATAATTTGTAATGCTTATATGTAAAAATCATTTACAATGCATTTATATTAGTAAAAATCAAATGCATTTGTATAGTAAAATCAAAATTTGTCATGCATTTGTATAGTAAAAATCATTTGTAAATGCATTGTATTAGTAAAATCATTTGTTCATGCATTTGTATAGTTAAAATCATTTGTCATGCATTTGTATAGTAAATCATTTACTATGGCATTTGTATAGTAAAATAATTGTAATGCATATATAGAAAATCATTACAATGCATTTATATAGTAAAATCATTTACTATGGCATTTGTATAGTAAAATAATTTGTAATGCATTTATATATAAAAATCATTTGTCATGCATTTGTATAGTAAAATCATTTACTATGCCATTTGGTATAGTAAAATAATTTGTAATGCATTTATATAGTAAAATCATTTACAATGCATTTATATAGTAAATCATTTACTTATGCCATTTGCTATAGTAAAATAATTTGTAATGCATTTATATAGTAAAATCATTTGTCATGCATTTGTATAGTAAAATCATTACTATGCATTTGTATAGTAAAAATAATTTGTAATGCATTTATATAGTAAAAATCATTTGTCATGCATTTGTATAGTAAAATCATTTACTATGCATTTGTATAGTAAAATAATTTGTAATGCATTTATATAGTAAATCATTTGTCATGCATTTGTATAGTAAAATCATTTACTATGCATTTGTATAGGTAAAATAATTTGTAATGCATTTATATAGTAAAATCATTTACAATGCATTTATATAGTAAAATCATTTGTAATGCATTTTGTATAGTAAAATCATTTGTAATGCATTTGTATAGTAAAATCATTGTCATGGCATTTGTATAGTAAAATCATTTGTAATGCATTTGTATAGTAAAAAATTCATTTGCCATGCATTTGTATTTAGTTAAAATCATTTGTCATGCATTTGTATAGTAAAATCATTTACTATGCATTTGTATAGTAAAATAATTTGTAATGCATTTATATAGTAAAATCATTTACAATGCATTATATAGTTAAAATCATTTTACTATGGCATTTGCTATAGTAAAATAATTGTAATGCATTTATATAGTAAAAAATCATTTGTCATGCATTTGTATTAGTAAAAAATCATTTACTATGCATTTGTATAGTAAAATAATTTGTTAATTGCAATTATATAGTAAAATCATTACAATGCCATTCTATACTAGTAAAATCATTTACTATGCATTTTATAGTAAAATAATTTGTAATGCATTTATATAGTAAAATCATTTGTCATGCATTTGATAAGTAAAATCATTTACTATTGGCATTTGTATAGTAAAAAATAATTGTAATTGCATATATAGTAAATTTCATTTACAATGGCATTTATATTAGAAAATCATTACTATGCAATTTTGTATAGTAAAATAATTTGTAATGCATTTATATAGGTAAAATCATTTGTCATGCATTTGTATAGTAAAATCATTTACTATGCATTTTGTATAGTAAAATAATTTGTTAATGCATTATATAGTAAAATCATTTACAATTGCATTTATATAGTAAAATCATTTTACTATGCATTTGTATAGTAAAATAAATTTTAATGCATTTATATAGTAAAATATTTGTCATGCATTTGTATAGCTAAACATTCATTTACTATGCATTTGTTATTAGTAAAATAATTTGTAATGCATTTAATAGAAAATTCATTTTACAATGCATTTATATAGTAAAATCATTTACTATGCATTTGTTATTAGTAAATAATTTGTAATGCATTTTATATAGTTAAAATCATTGTCATGCATTTGTATAGTAAAATCATTTACTATGCATTGTATAGAAAATAATTGTAATGCATTTATTATAGTAAAATCATTACCATGCATTTATATTAGTAAAAATCATTCTACCTATGCATTTGTATAGTTAAAAAATAATTTGTAATGCATTTATATAGTAATCATTTGTCATGCATTGTATAGTAAAAATCATTTACTATGCATTGTATTAGTTAACAATAATTTGAAATGCATTTATATAGTAAAAATCATTACAATGCATTTATATAGTAAAAATCATTTACTATAAATATCATTTGTATTAGTTAAAATAATTTGGTAGTGCATTTTATATAGTAAAATCATTTTGTCATGCATTTGCTATAGTAAAATCATTTACTATGCATTTGTATTAGTTAAATAATTTGTAATGCATTTATATAGTAAAATCATTTACAATGCAATTTATATAGTAAAATCATTTACTATGCATTTGTAAGTTAAAATAATTGTAATGCCATTTATATAGTAAAATCATTGTCATGCATTTTGTATAGGTTAAAATCATTTACTATGCATTTGTATAGTAAAATAATTGCAATGATTTCATATAGTAAAATCATTTACAATGGACCAATTTATATAGGTAAAATGCATTTACTATGCATTTGTATAGTAAAAAAATTTGTAATGCCATTTATATAGCTAAAATCATTTGTCATGCATTTGTATAGTAAAATCATTACTATGCATTTGTATAGTAAATAATTTGTAATGGCATTTATATAAGTAAAATCATTTACAATGCATTTATATAGTAAAACCATTTTAATGCATTTGTATTAGTAAATCATTTGTAATGCATTTGTATAGCTAAAATCATGTGTTAGTGCATTTGTATATTAAACTCATTTACAATGGCATTTATATAGTTAAAATCATTTTACTATGCTTTGTTACAGTAAAAAATAATTTGTAATGCATTTGTATATTAACTCATTTACAAGCATTTATATAGTAAAATATTTACTATGCATTTTGTAGTAAAATAATTTGTAATGCATTTATATTAGTAAAATATTTGTCATGCATTTGTTATAGTAAAATCATTTACTATGCATTTGTATAGTAAAATAATTTTGTAATGCATTATATAGTAAAATCATTTTACAATGCGCATTTATATAGTAAAAGTCATTTACTATGCATTTGTTATAGTAAAATAAATTTGTAATGCATTTATATAGTAAAATCATTTGTCAGCATTTGTATAGTAAAATCATTACATGCTTTGTAAGTAAAATTAATTTGTATGCATTTATATAGTAAAAATCATTTACAATGCATTATATAGTAAAATCAGTTACTATGCAATTGTATAGTAAAATAATTTGTAATGCATTTATATAGTAAAATCATTTGTCATTGCCATTTGTATTAGTAAAATCATTTTACTATGCATTTGATATAGTAAAATAATTTGTAATGCATTATATAGTAAAATCATTTTACCATGCATTTATATAATAAAATCATTTACTATGCATTGTGTTATTAGTAAAATAATTGTAATGCATTTATATAGTAAAATCATTTGTCATGCATTTGTATAGTAAAATCATTACTATGCCATTGTTATAGTAAAATAATTTGTAAATGCATTTATATAGTAAAATCATTTTACAATGCATTTATATAGATAAATCATTTTGTAATGCATTTTATAGTAAAATCATTTGTAAATGCATTTGTATAGTAAAATTCATGTGTAGTGGCATTTGTATATTAAACTCATTACAATGCATTATATAGTAAAATCATTACATATGATTTGTATAGTTAAAAATAATTTGTAATGCATTTATTATAGTAAAATCATTTACCAATGCATTTATATAGGTTAAAATCATTTACTATGCATTGTATAGTAAAATAATTTGGCTAATGCATTTATATTAGTAAAATCATTTACAATGCATTTTATAAGTAAAATATTCTATGCATCTTGTATAGTAAAATAATTTGTAATGCATTTTTATATAGTTAAAATCATTTTACAATGCTTTCCTTATAGTAAAAATGCCATTTGTATAGTAAAATCATGTGCAATGGCATTCGGTATTAGTAAAATCATTTTACAATAATATTTTGTTCATATGAACATTAATTGGTATGTCCCAAATCCTCATAAATATGAGAGTTATTATGCCTGACTGATACTCTTTATACCATTAGCGGTGGTTTACCTTTTCGTGCTGCTGTTGATATTGTATTTTGTTAATGTTATAAAATATTACATTTAATTCCAACCTCCGTTTGGTTATATCTCATTTTAGTAACCTTTGTTAGGTTACATCAGTGGATAGGAGCAATTTGAACGTACAGTGTTTTTCTTGTAGGTGATGTTTTCATTGATTTTTTTTAAGACTGTGTACAGCAGTTCTGTCCAATTCTCATCTAGTTTATCTCTAGGCACTTTCTTAGTTGTCCAATTGGTGCCAAGCCAACAGTAGTACTGATACAAATACGACTTGGAAGTATATCACTTTAACTTATTATCCGAGATCAGATTTTCAATGATTGATAATCTGTCTATAGCAGACCATAACTTTACCTTATGAAATGGATTAACCTGGTTTCTGTAGTGTGGTTGATTAGGACACGAGTGGTGACAGACAAGTTACGAGTTTTAAAGAATAAAAACGAACACCAAAAACTAGGGAATTGGAATAGACATGTATTTAACTGACATACATAACAAAATTGTTCAAACTTTGGTTCGTCTGCGGGAATGCTATACATTAGAATAATAAAAACCACTAGCTGAAATCCTGAAGTAGGGAGGAATTATCGAAGTACTTGTCTACGGCTAATCTGCGTCGTTCTGTTGGTTATAAGAGAGTCCTTTTTAGACGTATGACTCCGGTGTTGCGTCGATAGAAAGAGGAAGAATTTAAGCTCGTAGACAAGGACGATAACCCTTACCTCAGATTTCTTTACAGTAGATCAGGATATTACTACCTGGTCCACTGGTTTTAGGATGCTTACCAAAGTAAAATCATTTACAACTGCATTCCTTTAAATAAAAGCATTGTATAGTAAAATCATTTGAAATGTATTCGCTATAGTAAAATCAATTTACAATATATTTGGGTTTAGTGTTATATACCCTACACATGAACATTAATTGGTATTCCCAATCCTTCATAAAATATTGAGAGTATTATGCTTACTGAGTACTCTTATACCACTAGCCGGTGGTTTTACCCTTTTTCGTCTGCTGGTGAGTATTCTATTTTTGTTAATGTTCATGTGAGGGTATATAACACTAAACAAATATATTGTAAATGATTTTACCATATACGAAAATACATTACAAAAATGATTTTTACCTATACCCAAAAATGCATTTTATTATAAGAATGCATTTGTAAATGCAATTTTACTTTGTTAAGCATCTAAAACCAGGCGACAGGTAGTAATATCTGATCTACTGCTAAAGGAAAATCTGAAGGTAAGCGGTTATTCCGTCCTTGCACGAGCTTTCAATTTCTTCCTCTTTCTTATCGACCAACACCGGAGTCATACGTTCTAAAAGACCCTCTCTTATACGCAAAACAGAACGACCAGATTAGCCGTAAGCAAGGGTACTTCGATAATTCCTACTTCAGGATTTCAGCTAAGTGGTTTATTATTCTATGTATAGCATTCCCGCAGACGACACCAAAGTTTGCAACACATTTGTTATGTATGTCAGTATACATGTCTATTCCCAATTCTAAGTTTGTGTTCGTTATTCTTTAACTCGTAACTTGTCTGTCACCACTCGTGTCTAAATCACCCACACTACAGAAAACAAGGTTAATCCAATCATAGGTAAGTTATGGTCTGCTATAGACAGATTATCAATCATTTGAAAATCTGATCTCGATAATAAGTTAAAGTGATAATACTTCCAAGTCGTATTTGTATCAGTACTACTGTATGGCTGCACCAATTGGACCCTAAGAAAGTGCCTAGAGAATAAACTAGATGAGAATTGCACAAGAATGCTGTACACAGTCTTAAAAAAATCATGAAAACATCACCTAACAAGAAAACAACTGTACGTTCACTTGCTCCCTATCACTGATGTAACCTAACAAAGGTTACTAAATGAGATATAACCAAACGGAGGTTGGAAATTAAATGTAATATTTATAACATTAACAAAATACAATACTCACCAGCAGCACGAAAAAAAGGTAAACCACCGCTAATGGTATAAGAGTACTCAGTCAGCATAAACTCTCATATTTATGAGGATTGGACATACCAATTAATGTTCATATGAACAATTATATTTGTAAATGATTTACTATACGAATCATGCACATGATTTTACATACAAATTGCATTTACTATAAGAAAGCATTGTAAAATGATTTTACTATTATAAATGCATTACAAATTATTTTACTATACAAATGCATAGTAAATGATTTTTACTTATATAAATGCATGTAAATGATTTTACTATATAAATGCATTACAAATTATTTTACTATTACAAATGCATAGTTAAAGATTTTACTATAAATGCATTGTAAATGATTTTACTATATAAATGCATTACAAAATTATTTTACTATACAAATGCATAGTAAATGATTTTACTATATAAATGCATTGTAAATGAGTTTAATATACAAATTACTATACAAATGCAATTACAAATTGATTTTACTATACAAAAATGCATCTACAAATGATTTTTACTATATAAATGCATTGTCAAATGATTATTACTATAAAATGCATTTACAAATTTATTTTTACTATTACCAATATGCATAGTAAATGATTTTTACTATACAAATGCATGACAAATGATTTTACTATATCAAATGCATTACAAATTATTTTACTATACAAATGCATAAGTAAATGATTTTACTATATAAATGCATTGTAAATGATTTACTAATAAATGCATTACAAATTATTTTACTATACAAATGCATAGTAAATGATTTTACTATACAAATGCATGACAAATGATTTTACTATATAAATGCATTACAAATATTTTTACTAACAAATGCATAGTAAATGATTTTACTATATTAAATGCATTGTAAATGATTTTACTATATAAATGCATTACAAATTATTTTACTATACAAATGCATAGTAAATGATTTTACTATACAAATGCATGACAAATGATTTTACTATATAAATGCATTACAAATTATTTTACTATACAAATGCATAGTAAATGATTTTACTATATAAATGCATGTAAAGATTTTACTATATAAATGCCATTACAAATTATTTTACTATACAAATGCATAGTAAATGATTTTTACTATACAAATGCATGACAAATGATTTTACTATATAAATGCATTACAAATTATTTTACTATACAAATGCATAGTAAATGATTTTACTATATAAATGCATTGTAAATGAGTTAATATACAAATGCATTACAAATTATTTTACTATACAAATGCATAGTAAATGATTTTACTATATAAATGCATTGTAAATGAGTTTAATATACAAATGCACTACACATGATTTTACTATACAAATGCATTACAAATGATTTTACTATACAAATGCATTACAAATGATTTTACTATATAAATGCATTGTAAATGATTTTACTATATAAATGCATTACAAATTATTTTACTATACAAATGCATAGTAAATGATTTTACTATACAAATGCATGACAAATGATTTTACTATATAAATGCATTACAAATTATTTTACTATACAAATGCATAGTAAATGATTTTACTATATAAATGCATTGTAAATGATTTTACTATATAAATGCATTACAAATTATTTTTACTATACAAATGCATAGTAAATGATTTTACTATACAAATGCATGACAAATGATTTACTATATAAATGCATTACAAATTATTTTACTATACAAATGCATAGTAAATGATTTTACTATATAAATGCATTGGTTATGATTTAACTATATAAATGCATTACAAATTATTTTTACTATACAAATGCATAGTAAAATGATTTTACTATATGCCATGACAAATGATTTTACTATATAAATGCATTACAAATTATTTTACTATACAAATGCATAACTGATTTTACTATATAAATGCATTAGTAAATGATTTTACTATATAAATGCATTACAATTATTTTACTATACAAATGCATAGTAAATGATTTACTATACAAATGCATGACAAATGATTTTACCTATATAAATGCATTACAAATTATTACTATACAAATGCATAGTAAATGATTTTACTATATAAATGCATGTAAATGATTTTACTATATAAATGCATTACAAATTATTTTACTATACAAATGCATAGTAAATGATTTTACTATACAAATGCATGACAAATGATTTTACTAAATATAAATAAATGCATTACAAATATTTTACTATACAAATGCATAGTAAATGATTTTAACTATATAAATGCATTGTAAATGAATTTACTATATAAATGCATTACAAATTATTTTACTATACAAATGCATATAAATGATTTACTATACAAATGCATGACAAATGATTTTACTATATAAATGCATTACAAATTATTTTACTATACAAATGCATAGTAATGATTTACTATATAAATGCATTGTAAATGATTTACTTATATAAATGCATTACAAATTATTTTACTATACAAATGCATAGTAAATGATTTTACTATACAAATGCATGACAAATGATTTTACTATATAAATGCATTACAAATTATTTTACTATACAAATGCATAGTAAATGATTTTACTATATAAATGCATTGTAAATGATTTTACTATATAAATGCATTACAAATATTTTACTATACAAATGCATAGTAAATGATTTTACTATACAAAATGCATGACAAATGATTTTACTATATAAATGCATTACAAATTATTTTACTATACAAATGCATAGTAAATGATTTTACTATATAAATGCATTGTAAATGATTTTACTATATAAATGCATTACAAATTATTTTACTATACAAATGCATAGTAAATGATTTTACTATACAAATGCATGACAAATGATTTTACTATATAAATGCATTACAAATTATTTACTATACAAATGCATAGTAAATGATTTTTACTATATAAATGCATTTAAATGATTTACTATATAAATGCATTACAAATTATTTTACTATACAAATGCATAGTAAATGATTTACATACAAATGCATGACAAATGATTTTACTATACAAATGCATTACAAATGATTTTACTATACAAATGCATGACAAATGATTTTACTATACAAATGCATTACAAATGATTTTACTATACAAATGCATTACAAATGATTTTACTATATAAAATGCATTGTAAATTGATTTTACTATATAAATGCATTACAAATTATTTACTATACAAATGCATAGTAAATGATTTTACTATACAAAATGCATGACAAATGAATTTTACTATATAAATGCATTACAAATTATTTTACTATACAAATGCCATAGTAAATGATTTTACTATACAAATGCATGACAAATGATTTTACTATATAAATGCATTACAAATTATTTTACTATACAAATGCATAGTAAATGATTTACTATACAAATGCATGACAAATGATTTTACTATATAAATGCATTACAAATTATTTTACTATACAAATGCATAGTAAATGATTTTACTATATAAATGCATTGTAAATGATTTTACTATATAAATGCATTACAAAATTATTTTACTAACAAATGCATAGTAAATGATTTTACTATACAAATGCATGACAAATGATTTTACTATATAAATGCATTACAAATTATTTTACTATACAAATGCATAGTAAATGATTTTACTATATAAATGCATTGTAAATGATTTTACTATATAAATGCATTACAAATTATTTACTATACAAATGCTAAATGCAAATGCAATGACAAATGATTTTACTATACAAATGCATGACAAATGATTTTACTATACAAAATGCATATAAATGATTTTACTATATACAAATGCATTACAAATGATTTTACTATACAAATGCATTACAAATGATTTTACTATATAAATGCATTGTAAATGATTTTTACTATATAAATGCATTACAAATTATTTTACTATACAAATGCATAGTAAATGATTTTTACTATACAAATGCATGACAAATGATTTTACTATATAAATGCATTACAAATTTATTTTACTATACAAATGCATAGTAAATGATTTTACTATATAATGCATTGTAAAATGATTTTACTATTATAAATGCATTACAAATATTTTACTATACAAATGCATAGTAAATGATTTTTACTATACAAAATGCATACAAATGATTTTACTATACAAATGCATGACAAATGATTTTACTATACAAATGCATTACAAATGATTTTACTATACAAATGCATGACAAATGCATTACAAATGATTTACTATACAAATGCATTACAAATGATTTACTATACAAATGCATTACAAATGATTTTACTATACAAATGCATTACAAATGATTTTACTATACAAATGCATTGTAAATGAGTTTAATGCTGCACGCGATCTTAAACAAATCATAGAAACAACACACTACAAGAAAACAGGTGTACGGCCACTTGCCGCCTATCACACAAATCATCAGAGTGGACACTGCTGAAGAAACGGGGATGAACTTATAAGTGACATCCTTCTTGCAACACCCTCTGGTTAAAAATGAGACAGTCCAAATCATCCAAGATGAAATGTACAACGTGATTATCTGGTGTTGCTTATCAACTGAATTCTTATTTCTCATGAGTTTTGTCACCTCAGCTAAATAATGGACCGGTAAAGTGAAGAAAAAGATTACACAGAAAATATATATAATAAGAAAGAAAGAAAGGAAGAGAGTAGGAGAAAGAAAGAGAGACAGAAAGAAAGAGAGTAGGAGAAAGAAAGAGAGACAGAAAGAAAGAGAGTAGGAGAAAGAAAGAGAGACAGAAAGAAAGAAAGTAGGAGAAAGAAAGAAAGTAGGAGAAAGAAAGAGAGACAGAAAGAAAGAGAGTAGGAGAAAGAAAGAGAGACAGAAAGAAAGAAAGAAATAAAGAGAGAAATAAATAAAGAGAGTAGGAGAAAGAAAGAGAGGTGGCGCGAAAACGCTAACCTGTTTCAATCGAACTTAATGAAAAGAAAGAAAAAAGAGTGAGAGTTAAATCAAGATTACTATACTTTTAATATTGAATTATTTAGCAATAGCTCTTAAGTAAACATATCAAACGTTGTGATAATTAAATTATCATACTGTGATATATCCACAGGACCTGCTAGTAGCATAATAAAGCTAATAGATCTCAATTAAACAGGCCGTAGTTGTATCAGTGCTACTGTATGGCTGCACCATTTGGACCTTAGCGAAACGCCTATAGAATAAGCTAGATGGGAGCTGCACAAGAATGCTGCGAGCGATCTTAAACGAATGGAAACAACAGCCTACAAGAAAGCAGCTGTACGGCCACTTGCCCCTATCGCACAGACCATCAGAGTGAGGCGAACAAGACATGCTGGGCGCCGCTGAAGAAGCGGGGACGAACATGTGACGTTATTTTATGGAAACCAACACATGGGCACGCCAGATCAGGTCGCCCAGCAAAGATCTACATAGAACAGCTCTGTGCGGATACTGGATGATACGCTGAAGACCCCCCGAGAGCGATGAGTGATAGGAACGGTTGGCAAGACATTTTTATGGATGTTCGCATTAATGATGCGACATTATGATGATAATGAACCCAGGGCATCTTGAATTGGTCCATATAGAAACCTGGGAGCGGGAATAAAATTTTGTTCGGGTAAATAAAATTATCTATTAATTTCCCTATATAAATAAACTAGCTGAAATACCCGTCTGCGTCGGGCAAAAAGTCTAAATCCAAATTCAGCTGTATTTTGCCACGGACTTATATATTAATCTCCCTATATAAACTAGTAGAAATACCGTCTTGCGTCGGCAAAAAGTCTAAATTCAAATTCAGCTGTATCTTGCTACGGATATATATTAATCTCCCTATATAAACTAGTAGAAATACCCGTCTGCGTTGGGCAAAAAGTCTAAATCCAAATTCAGCTGTATCTTGCCACGGACTTATATTGTATTTACCTCGTACCCCACTTGTACGGGTTAGGCACAAGGCCCTATTAACGTGGGACCACACACAAACCGAAGCTCATGGGTGGCGGGTGAAAAATTGCGTCGATCCCGTCGGCATTCCCCCTCAAGGGGGCGCCCCAGGCACTGGGCAATAAACCCAGCCCTGCCCCTTTAAATCAAGGGGGCAGGTATTGCCTGGGGGGATAGCCCCCTGGGATCGACGC
>CM042173.1:2608034-2628034 GCA_023376005.1 Doryteuthis pealeii | reverse complement strand
ATGCTACAGTATTTTTCTCTCAATCTTTGCATGCGGCATGCACGCGAAAACTGAGAAAAAACAATCGTTCCACGCGTGTATTCATTATTAATATCAATTGTATATATTATATATATATATATATATATATATATATATATATATATATATATATTAGAAAGGAAAGAAAAACTCAACACTGTAATTCCATAATAAATTTATTTCGACCAAATTGGGGCCTATATAAATCTAAGTTGATTTAATATAGCTCCCCGAAATCCAGTCTCATCAGATGGAAGATCAGGTTATTTTAAAATAACCCGATCTTCCATCTCGGTTCGATTAACTATCTAACTATTTAAACACTAAAAGGGTGTTAAAGGAGACGAAAAAAATAAGTTGTAAACTTTTGACAAGTTTATATATATATATATATATATATATATATATATATATATATATATATATATATATATATATATAATATACATATATATATAAATATATATATATATATATATATATTTATATATATATATATATATAGAGAGAGAGAGAGACAGACAGACAGACAGACAGGGAGAGACAGACAGACAGTGACAGAGACAGAAAGACAGAAAACATTCTTCTGTAAGTGATAAGTCTCATTCAAAAATTTGGTACTTCAACCTCAAACTGTTTTTTTTCCCGTTCGCAGAGGATAGACAGACATTTTGACAAGTATATATATATATATATATATATATATATATATATATATATATATATATATATATATATATATATAGATAGATAGATAGATAGATAGGTAGATAGATAGATAGACAGACAGACAGACAAACTTTTCCCGATTGCTAATATAGATGCGTGCAAGTGCGTATGTCAATGCGTGTTTGTTTTTTGTTTTTTTTGTTTTTATTTTGTTTTTTTTTGTTTTTTGTGCATCTATCGAGATAAGTAGATTGATATTTATATGCGTATTTATAAACACATAATCCTATAATTCTTTTAATGGTCCCAGCGTTCTTTTACTGCCGGGTGTACTAAGTAACCCGGAAGGAAACATGATTTTCTGCTAATTAAACTTTACTTACTGGTAATTAAACTCTAATAACTTCTGTAAGACGCAGCTTCCAAATATAATATAACATATATATATATATATATATATATATATATATATATATATATATATATATATATATATATATATATATATCTGATGTAAGCAGAAACGCACACCGGAATTGGCTTTGACCCTGACAGTGACCGAATCTAGATTTGAGCGGAACGAATCTGCGAGGAACGCGCTTACGAACGCAGTCATTACATGTCAATGCTTTTTCGTGAATTCCCCAGAGTGGAGGGAAAAGTTGTTGCTTTCAATTTCATTATGTTTACGATTGAAATTAATCACACCAGCTGGGGCGTCCGTTGTTGACTGAATCCAATAAAGTCTAATTTTTTTTTTCAAGAAAATGAATAAATAAAATAAAATAAAAATGAAATAAAATAAAAATAAAATAAGAAAATAAATAAAAATGCACTCATCGCACTGTAGCGATTATTATGCCTATTTCACAAGCTGTTGATTGTGAGTTCGTTCCCGTCCGGATGTGTCATGAATATAGTCTCTTTCACAATGTGAACGCGATTCAGTCAATCTTCTGTCTGAAGAGGCTATGATCATTTAGAGTTTTTGGTCGAAATAAATTATTATAGTATAATGACGGTTATGTTTTTCGTTCTTTGAACGTTATATATATATATATATATATATTATATATATATATATATATATATTATATATAGATAGATAGATAGATAGATAGATAGATATTATTTATTTATTTATTCATATTAACTAATACAAATGAAAAGTCTGTCTAACCATTGGTTTCTGAATATCACTTTTTCGGTGTTATTCGTCGTCAGAGACGTCGACTTTTGAAAAAATGGACAGTTTTTAAACTTTTGGCTCGTGTTTACGTGATCTTTTATTCATTCTTGCATTTTGCTTTCGTCATTCACCGGCATCACTATTTGTCATCATTAGGTCTCGTGTTTATATGATGAGTTTAAATTTTTCCGTTTTTATTTCTTTATTTTTTTTATTTTTTTTATTTTTTATTTTAGTTTGTGTGTGTTTATTTATATGTGAATTCTTAATTATGGCGGTCTGAGGTTTTGGTTTGTCTAATTCCATATTAAGAATTTTTTTCGGTGTGGGCATGCCCTAAAAATTTCTGTTTTGTTATTTAGGAAATTGTGAATACGGAATTTTTCTGTTGTGCATAATGAGCATTTTTTTTTACCCATTTATGTATGGCTTCGATTGGTCTAGTATTTTCCATTCTATTTGAAATTATTTTTCCTGTTTTTTATACTGCCATATTTTGTTGGATAGCGCTGACACGTTCCTTTTATTTTCGTGTTTGAAGGATGTTAAATGGTTATAGTAGCGTTGTTTAAAGCTACCCTGCACTATCCCTATGTAGTTTTTGCATAATATGAATAAATAAATAAATAAATAAATACAGCTCTTACAGAAGTAATTGAGCCCTCTATAATCATTTCTCCAATAATAATAAAAATTTAACCTATATATATATATATATATATATATATATATATATATATATATATATATGAAAGTAAGTAAACAAACAATGTGTTTATTTTTTTATATGGCCTTTTAGCCGACAATTTTTCGAGGATATGTGCTTAATTGAAGTCATACCTAATTTTGAAATTTAATTAGTTAATAATTAATGAATTTAGGCGGGCATATATGTTCAAATGTAAGGCTAAACAAATCGAGAAAATGTCAATCCCTGTATGTACATTTCAACCTATTAGGTCTCATCAGCAAGGTTATAGACATGGGAGACTGCTCCGTGTGTGATTCGAAACCTCGACTGCCAAGCTGACAGGCGGGGGTTCTAACCATTACACTAGCTGGCGATCCCAGATTTTTTGTTTGTTTTGAAGTTAGTTATATTCCACAGTATGAAAGTAAAAAACATACAGGGATTGACATTTTCTCGATTTGTTTAGCCTTACATTTGAACATATATGCCCGCCTAAATTCATTAATTATTCACTAATTAATTTTCAAAATTAGGTATGACTTCAATTAAGCACATATCCTCCATATATATATATATATATATATATATATATATATATATATGTGTGTGTGTGTGTGTGTGTGTTATAGGTCACAATACATTTAAGATACGATTGTTACCATTGGTTTCAAAGCAGCGGGTGAGCCACTAATCGTCAGTTGTTAACTGAATCCAATAAACTGTATTTAAAAGAAAAAAATAATAAATAAGATTTTTTTAAAATTCTAAATGATGCCTTGCTCGTTAGAGCAATTTAAAAGATAAACCGCCAGCTTTATTTAGCGTCCCCTTAACAACAAAAACAAAATAATTGTCAACAATAAACTGCTATCTAAAAAAAAAAAATGAATAAATGAAATAAAAAATAAAAAATAAAAATACACTCATCGCACTGTATCAATTATTTCATGTATATACGATGTTGTTGCTGTTGCTGTTGTTATGGGGTCCATGTAAGATTGGCTGAAATAAACCGCTAGTGTTATTTAGCGTCTCTTCAACGTCAAAAACACAACAATTATTTAGTATAAATAATATAAAATAAAATAAGAAGAACAAAATCTGTAACGCACTCAGTATGTAGCGATTAGTATACCTATTTCACTGTTGATTTTGAATTTGTTCCCTTCCGGGTGTATCATGAATATAGTCTCTTTGCCAATGTTAATGTGATTCAGCCAACCTTATATATCATCATCATCATCATCATGTTGCGCAATTTGCACGGATTTCCATGTCGATCTCTCACCAACCTTCCCTATCGTTCATCGACTCTGGTTGCCTCTTGTCTAATTTTCACAAAGCGAAGACGGTTGAATTTCGGATTGAAAACTCGAAACAATAGAATGCATATATATATATATATATATATATATATATATATATATATATATTGAATCATTCAAAATAAAATTTCACTCTGATGAATGTCGAATCTTCTCTGTGTGCAGAATATTTTCACACAGATGAACTGACCGAAACACATGTGTAAGTGATATTGATTAAATTCATCTTTATTATCCATTCTGTTCTTTCTTTTCTTTATTCATTCTTCCTCATATATATATATATATATATATATATATATATTATATATATATATATATGTTGTAAGGTACAATACATTTAAGGTGCGATTGTTATCATTGGTTTCAAAGCAGTGTGTTAACCCCTTATCGTTAATACAACGCACCCGTCTTGATTCTTCTATTCTAAATCATATTTGCCTAGATCGTTAGATAAATTTGAAAAATGATCGGCTAGTATTATTAAGCCTCGCTTTAGCGACAAAAAGAAAGCAAGAGTTTAAATAAATAATAAACAGTTTTGAAAATGCTAGTTTAGACAAATAATGAACAGCCTCGATAAGGATTCAGAAAAGAACCGAAAGTACTTGGTTTACTGGTTTAATGAAAACTCATTCGGACAACTCATTAACGCCTTTCAAGAATGAGAACATCAAAAAATTGTTAGAAAACTTTAAAGAAAAAAGACAAATCTTGAAAACAATACGGATTCTATTATTTTTAACCAAATTTGTTTGAATGAAAAGATACTGCCCAGATATACCTAATATATATATATATATATATATATATATATATATATATATATATATAATTCCCGCCCCGTCGGCTGTAGAATACGCCAATTGCACTTCAACAGAGAGATAATAACGACCTCCACCTGTTGGCTGTAGGTGGCGTCCCCTGATTCTTAAGGACGAAATCCTGATGGCTAATCCTTGATATGCAACACCCCACTTGCTTGGGCTAGACGGGTGATCGGAGATGCCCCTCATTCTACATTTTCTGAGCATGTTAATCTTACCCTGCCACTTTCCTAGAAGGAACTGTGGATATACCACAGTATGATAATTTAATTATTATAACGTTTGATATGTTTACTTAAGTGCTATTGCGAAATAGTTCAATATGTAAAAGTATAATAACCTTAACTCTCTCTTACTCTTTTTTTCTCTCTTCCCTTCTTTTCCTCTTTTCATTATGTTCGATTGAAACTGATTAGCGTTATCGCTTCCACGTGATCACCTCCTCCCTCTATCTTTCCCCTACTCTCTTTCTTTCTTTCTTTCTTTCTTTCTTATTATATTTTTTCAGTGTAGCATGTCTTTTTCCCCCTTTATTTCTTTGTGATAAAAAGGAAATTGTTCATTACGTAGCTGAGGTGACAGCAATCATAAGAAATGAGATTTCAGCGGATAAGCAACACCAGATAATCTGGATTTACAATTTTGTATTTCATCTTGGACGATTTGGTCGGTATGATTTTTAACCAGAGGATCTAGCAAGGTCGGAATATTAAGGAACAAGAATATTAATATATAGATGTTAAAAAGAAATAACAATTAAAAAAAAAACAATCATCATCATCATCATCAACTCTCTCTTGCCAACGGTTCCTATCGGTCATCATCTCTGACAGGTCTTCCATGCAGCATAAACAATCCGCACAGAGCTGATTGATGTAGATTTTTGCCGGTCGACCTACATTGGTGTGTCCATGAGTAGGTGTCAACAGAATGCAAGATCACCATGCCATAAGATGATGATTAGAAATTTAGGACCAAGTATCCAATAGGCACCCTTATTGCAAATTTGACTAGAAATAGCTTCTTTTTTCATTTTAAGTGAGGACATTTTAAGTGTATTGATTGAATAAAAACCTCGCTATAACAAGCTGTTATTTATATCAACTAATTTATATTTTAATTGAAATAGGGTTAAATATTTAAAATCTCACAACTTCTGTGAACGTCATTTATTTTGACATTTTTGAATTGGATGAGCAGTTATCTCCCCTTGGGAATAAAACATCAAATTGCCTACATCCTTGTAAGTTTATCTTTTACTTTAATGAAATTTAAATTTCTTATTTCTTCCCTTAATTTTTTTCTTCGAGTTGTTTCTATCAACTTTGGGTTGCATTACAATCTAAACTAAGTTACTGACAACTCAATCTTCTGCAAAATAGAGAAGGAAAGTATTTATTAAGACACTGTGTTAGCATCCTTCTGTCTACTAAAGACGATGGCGTAATTTCCACTTTTTTTTATCTGTAACTGAGTGGCTGAACAGAACAATTTTTGAATGGCAATCTCTGGTGCAGTGACTGCAAACAAACAGTGATGCTTGCTGGAGTTGCTGTTGTCTCTCCTTCATTCTGGCTCTCCTTTCCGTGGCGGCTTCTTTCCTCTCTTTTTCACTCATTTTGTCCCTTGTTTGACGAGGAGGCACCAGGTCGCACGGTGTTCTGCACAAGCCTCCCATGTGTTGGTGTTGATGTGGCATGTCTCCATGTCCCTTTTGCAGACATCTTTAAAGCGCAGGCGTGGTCTCCCTACCGGTCGGGTGCCTTCTACTAATTCGCTATTCTTTGGGGATGCGGCCTTTGTCCATCCTCCTGACGTGACCAAGCCAGCACAGGAGTCTCTCGCAGATAATGGCGGACATGCTGTTCATGTTTGCTCGTTCCAGCACGTCTGTATAGGGCAATTTGTCCTGCCAACGTATGCGTAGAATGTGGCGTAGGCATCTGAGATGGAAATTGTCCAGTTTCCTCTCGTGGCATGAGTATGTGGTCCAGGCTTCACTACTGTAGAGAAGAGAGCTGATAACGCACGTTTTGTAGACGTAGTTTCCACTACTTACCGTAGAGCTTCTTTCTTGTTGGGTGTTGCAGCTAAGATTTGTTCAAGACAGCACGCAACATCCTTGTGTAGCTCCCATCTATATTTTTCCCCATTAGCGTCCAAGTGGTGCAGCCGTACAGTAGAACAGATATAGCTACTACAACTTGGAATAATTTTCACTTGCCAAAAAGTTATATAAACAACTCCGTTAGAGGCCAAGTGGTATAGCCGTATAGTAGCACTGATATGGCTACTACAGTTTGTAAGAATTTTCGATTGGCAAATAGTTACAAAAACAACTCTGTTAGAGTCCAAGTGGTGCAGCCGTATAGTAGCACTGATATAGCTACTACAGTTTGTAAGAATTTTCGATTGGTAAATAGTTACAAAAACAACTCCGTTAGAGTCCAAGTGGTGCAGCCGTATAGTAGCACTGATATGGTTACTACAGTTTGTAAGAATTTTCGATTGGCAAATAGTTACAAAAACAACTCCGTTAGAGTCCAAATGATATAGCCCTACAGTAACACTAATATGGCTACTACAGCTTGGAAGAATTTTCGCTTGCCAAAACATTACAAAAAACAACACTCAGCTTCTAACTATCCCCAGGGATCCATATTTTCCCCCTCTAAAACGTTTAATTAGCCGTCATAAAATATCTCGTAATGACTGATTTATCAGCGATTAAAATAACATAACGACGTCCTAATTAATGGATATATTTTTAAAAACTTTTAAAGCAAAACTTTTTTTAAAGTTTCGGCTACAAAAAGAAAAAAAAAAAAGAAAAAGAAAAAAAGAACAAATGAGAAAAATGTGTAATTTAAAATATGTTTTCTTGGTTAAAAAGAAAAAAAAAAAAAAAGGAAAAAAAATTCGGGGTATCTAAGCTTCATTACAATATTTAAACAGCAGATCAAGAGTAGACAATAAATTGAGTTAGCCAAAATAATTTCAGTATAGTTTATATATACTAGCAAGAATATGCACCCTCCGAGCGTAAGTATTTAAGTTTTAATGTACATGGGCGAATCTAACTCAAACAGAGACATCGTTAATAAATAAGATTTATTCTATGCATTAACGATTTTAACTATAAATTACATAATCATTCATAAACAAAAGCACATATGTTAGAATTGTTGACTATTTAGTGGGGTTTTAATTCCTGAGAGTATTGTGTCCATTATAATATATATATATATATATATATATATATATATAAGTGCGATATATATATCAGTTTAAAATAAACGAGAAATCTAGGTAAGCCAGCTTGGTGTAATGGTTAGAGTACCCGCCTGTCAGCCTGACAGGTAGGGTTCGAATCACGCACAAAGCACTGCCCTGTCTATAGCTCTGCTGATGAGGCCTAATAGACTGAAATGTACATACAGAGATCGACTTTTTTTTCGATTTATTTACGCCTTACATTTAAACCGATTTGCACGCCTAATTCATTTAATTATAACTAATTAATTTACAAATTAGGTATGACTTCAATTAAGCACATAATCTCCTAAAAATTGTCAGATTGTTTGTCTACTTCATATATAAGTGTGTGTGGCCTATTGTCGGTATCAGTCGGACTGCAAACGAGTCTATCTGAGGTTCGAATTCTGGTGCTCTGAAAAGTGTGGAGTACCCCTTCACTGCCATTACTCTCAGGTCTAGTCTGAACCAAATGGTAGTACTTATTTGGGTCCCACCGTTATCATCTTGCAACACCTTCTAGTTAAAAATCAGACCGTCCCAATTGTCCAAGATGAAATGCAAAAATGTAAATCTTGAGTATCTGTGTTGCTTATCCGCCGAATTCTTATTTCTTATGAGTGTCGTTACCTCAGCTTAATAATCATTCCGTTTTTATTAGAGAGAAAGGGAAGAAAAAGGACATGCTACACGGGGAATAGCTCTTAAGTAAACATATCAAACGTTGTAAGAGTTAAATTATCATACTGTGGTATATCCACAGGTCCTATAGTAAGAATGAATAAAGCAAAAACGTCTTCGGTATAAAATGACCCAACAAGAGTTGACATGCCGTAAAATCCAACCAACTAACGTAAATATTTATCATCCTTGGTAAACAATTATAGCTTCAAGTATCTAGGCTTGATACAAATAGTTTACACTTATGTGCCATAAAGTATTCGTATTTAATATATATGATTTTAAACATCTATTTAACCTATAGATGGGACCCTAACAGGTACTACAACTCCAGGTCAGAATGGACTTAGGTGTAGTGACAATGAAGGGGTACTCCACACTCCCCATGTCTCTAGAATTGTATTTTTATATTTACATATAATATTTTGAATATCCAATAAGAATGAATAAAGCAAAAATGTCTTTGGTATAAAATCACCTAAAACGGGTTAATATGTCGTAAAATCCAACCAACCAACCAATTAAAAAAATATATTTTTCTTTCATAATGTCAATTCGGGCATTAAATAAGTCCCTTGGCTCAAATAAGAGATCATTAATTCTAACTATGTATTCATTTGATCCAAGCTTATTAGAAAATCATCACCAACACGAAATCTCATATCAAATTTAATTCAAATATCTAGGTTAAATTTACCACAGTTTTCAAGTGCTCACATATGTTAGAATTGCCGACTATTTAGTAGGTTTTTAATTTGAAATTAACAATATTATTAATAAATATCGTGTGATCATTCTCTCTCTCTCTCTCTCTCTCTCTCTCTCTCTCTCTCTCTCTCTCTTCTCTCTATCTATCTATCTATCTATCTATCTATCTATCAGTGAGTTCATATTTATATATCTATCTATCCATCATATATATATATATATATATATATATATATATATATATATATATATATATATATATATATATCATTTCAGTGTGCTCATATCTATCTGTCTATCCCAGTGTGTTCCTATCTGTCTGTCTGTCTGTCTGTCTGTCTCTCTCTCTCTATCTATCTATCTATCTATCTAAGTGTGTTCATATCCCCCCCCTCTCTCTCTCTCTCTCTCTCTATATATATATATATATATATATATATATATATATATATATATGCTTAATTGAAGTCGTACTTAATTTTTGAAAATTAATTAATTAATAATTAATGAATTAGGCGGGCATACCTATTCAAATTTAAGGCTAAACAAATCACCTGTCAGCTTGACAGTCAGGGTTCGAATCACACACAAAGCAGTCTTCCTGTCTATGGCTCTGCTGATGAGGCCTAATAGGCCGAAATGTACATACAGAGATTGATTTTTCTCGATTTGTTTAGCCTTACATTTGAATAGGTATGCCCGCCTAATTCATTAATCATTAATTCATTAATTTTCAAAAATTAGGTACATATTCAAAAATAAGCACATATTCTCCCAAAAATTGTTGGCTAAAAAAAGCCATATCAAAACACATTGTTTACTTCTCATATATATATATATATATATATATTATATATATATATATATATATATATATATATATATATATCACTGTGTTTATATCTATGTATCTATCTATCTCACGCCCATCTATTTTTAATATTTAATAGATATATTTTATATATAATTCAATTTGAATATCTGGGGTAATTTCGCAACGGTTTTTAAGTTCCCACATATGTTAGAATTGTCGACTATTTACTGGTTATTTAATTTCAAATTAACAATATGATTGATAAATATCGAGAGATCTTATGACTCCTAATAGTTATTACTCATGCTACAGCTGTAAATAATTTATCCCTCAACAGGGAATAAAGTCATCATATTCTAAACCCCACCGACAATGCGGCTTTGATATAAATTGACAGATTTAAGTTTTAATTTTAAACCAAAAAAAAAAAAAATCTTATTATAATTGAGATACAGTGTCTGATTTGTAATCAATTTTTTAAATTATTTTTTACTCTCTACTTTAACATGAAGTTAACTAAAAAGTTTACAAGTTCTCTGTGTGTTCATATCTATCTATCTATCTACCTATCTATCTATCTCATCGACCGTTCTGTTCTTATTATAAAGAAAGAAAGGGGAAAAACAAACACGCAGTACAGAAAAAATATAATAAGAAAGAAAGAAAGAAAGAGGGTAGGGGAAAGATAGAGAGGGAAAAGGGAAGCGATAACGCTAATCTGTTTCAATTGAACATAAGGAAGAGATGAAAAGAAGGAAAGAAAGAAAAATAGTTTGAGAGAGAGAGAGAGAGAGAGAGAGAGAGAGAGAGAGAGAGAGAGTTAAATCAAGTTTACTTACTTATTGCAAAATAGTTCAATATCTAAAAAAGTATAATAATCTTGATTTAAACTCTCTCTCTCTCTCTCTCTCTCTCTCTCTCTCTCTCTCTCTCTCTCTCTCTCTCTCTCTCAGGCTATTTTTCTTTCTTTCCTTCTTTTCATCTCTTCCTTATGTTCAATTGAAACAGATTAGCGTTATCGCTTCCCTTGAAGGGAAGTCGTCGGGGTGGCCTAAAGTCAGTATCAGCCAGACAGTGAGGGAGTCTATCCCCTTTTCACTAGAGCTAAACCAAGGAGATTGTTTTTGCGTCTGAGGTGGAGCGCCACTCCTACCATCAGCCACTCCTACCATTCAGCCCTCGCCAACTCAGCGTATGAGTATACGCTGAGTTGGCGAGGACCGGTGTCTCGAGTCGGACGCTCTACCGACTGAGCTAAACCGGCCCTATTAAGTACTAAGTTAACATATCAAACATTGTAATAATTGAACTATCATACAGGTCCTGCTAGTATTTCAATATTTTTTTTGAAAAGCGACGTATCTTCGAAAATGACGTAAGTCGAAACAACAAAAAGCAAATAGAGATATGGCTGTATTCGTATTTATATATTTCTAAAGTTTGGCGCCATAGACAGCCAGTCTGGCGACCCTGCTCCGACCAGTCATACAAATATAAATGTTTCATATATTTGTCCACAAAAAGAGAAAAAAAAAAGCCATTTGTTTTTTTATTCAAAGAAAATTCACAGACACTAAAATTATTGGCGCGGTCAAACATCAATTGATCCGAGGCGTGACGGCTGCGTAGGCGTCGACGCCCGGGATGAGACGGTCAGTCTACAACGTCTCATTCACAGTCGTCAGACAAAGTGAACAAAATAGGTCTTCAATACAGACAACGTTATGACCCTCGCTGCAGGTGGCTGACGGTGGCTTTATGAAAATCGGACCCCCGAAAAAAAATAGATAATGGGGAAAAGGGTTAACGTTTTTTTACACACTGGGAAAATCCTTTTGTAGAAGAAGCAAAAAGATTTTATAATATTGACGGTAATATAGTTATTTACTAAGGTCATGGCCGGTTTAGCTAGGTTGGTAGAGTGTTCGGCTAGGAATCACAAGGTTCTTGGTTCGATACCGACCCTCGCCAACTCAGCGTTCATATGATCACAAACCTTCGGTAGATCACCTTTCAATTGACCTCATTTATTCTACCGATTTCGTTTGGTTTATTTGTTTAACGGCATATCATGGGTTACTTAATACCGTAATCTGATTTGAAAAAAAAAAAGGCACGAATTCAAACCAGCTGTACTCCACTTAAAAATTGACCTTGCAGCGGGGGAGTTGGGTAAATACATACAATATAATTGGGCGTCATTACATATAGGACCGGCTTAGTTCAGTCGGTAGAGCGTTAGGCTAGGATACCGACACTCGTCAACCCAGCGTATGAGTAGCACAGGGATCTGTGCGGCAAAGTGAGAAGCTGATGGTAAGTGTGGCGCTCCTTGTGCTAGTGAAAAGGGGACAGACTCGCTCGCTGATTGGCTGATATCGACATTAGGCCGCCCCGACAACTTTACTTTTTATTAAGCTTACGTGTGACAAAAGACCAGAAGTATGGGGCGCCCAATGAGAACCGAACTAACTCACAATTGTCTGCGAATCTAGCTTGATAACCATTACACCACGTAAGGTGGCCATATTGACGTTATATTCTTAATGATTATTAAAGAGTCATTATTTAATCTTAATTAGTTTCTTATCTATCAACGATGTCTCTGTCAAAGTCTAGCCGAGTTAGTTTTACCACAAAACTGCCCATATTATTAACTCATTTAAAATCCTGAAATATGTGTTATATATCTCTAAGTAATAAAGATTTACATAGTATATGGTGGAAATAATTTGCATAATGATTTTAACAAAACTGGGTTTAATAAATAATTATTTACTGTTACTGATTTATTGGTTGGTCTTAAATGAAATTTCTGTCATTTCTTGAGTTAAATCGAACTTAACCGACCTAAATTCCACCATCGTATGTCACCCCGCCGAAAGAAAAAAAATCAGGGAATCGACCGAATTTAATGAAATTTTGAGTGTTGATATATTAATAAAAGGGTAATTTATGAGGAAGACCGTCCCGGTCTCCTGCCTCAAAACTTGCTACCGGTGATTGCTGAAAAAAACAACCCAGCTACGATTGAAGTCCATAGCCGAAGCAGTGTCACTTGAAAGTAAACAACCAACTTGGGGCGTTTTGTTTTTTTCGACATTCACTTACATATAAAAAAATCCAAAACGTTTATTTTTTTCGGTATTTTCATTTATTTTAATATATTATTTCCAACAATTAATTACAAGTGAAAAAAAAAATCAAAATATTTAGATATTCTTGTTTATTTAAACTAAAAACAAGACATTAAACAAATATGAATAAAAGAAAATCTGCGTATTTAGATATTCTTTATATTTTAATAAAAAAAACCAAAAAACTATCTATCTATCTAGTCATCTTCATGTCCATCTATTGCTTCGGCTACGGATTTCAATTGTAGCTGGGGTTGGTTTTTCACCACTCACCGTTAGCAAGTTTCGAGGCAGGAGACCGGGACGGTCTTCCTCATAAATTACCAATAAAAGATATAATGTACCAGTTATTTTATTTAAAAACTTTTACATTTTTTTTCGAGTCAGTTAACTTTGAGCCACGTATCTTTGAGGCGTAACACAGATTCTCAAAGATAAGTGGTTCAAAGTTAACTGACCTGAAAAAAATTTACGACAAATTAAATATATATACCACATATTATTCAACAGAAAGCGACGTTAATGCACACATAGGGAAGGCATGGTCAGCTATAAACAGATTGTCCGATATATGGAAATCAGATATCGCCTACAAGTTAAATCGACAATTCTTCCAGGCCGTGGTGGTATCAGTGCTACTGTATAGCTGTACCACATGGACATTGATGAGGCACCTGGAGAATAGGATGCACAGTAATGCTGCGTGCGATCTCGAACAAATCGTGGAAACAACACCCCACAGGGAAGCAGCTTTACGGCCACCTGCCCCCATCACACAAACGATCCCAGTAAGACGGGCAAGACATACTGGACACTGCTGGAGAAGTAAGGATGAACTCATGAGTGACGTCCTCCAATGGAAACCAACTCATGGACAGGATAGTGCGGGTCGTCCAGCAAAGACCTATATAGACCAGCTGTGCAGATACTGGATTCTGCGCGGAGGACCTACCAGAGACAATGAGTGATAGGGACGGTTGGCGAGAGGTTGTCAGGGATATCCGTGCTGCTGGCGCGACATGATGATGATGATGATGATGATGATGAAATATATATACATATTAAATATCGTCGGTTCTTGCTTTAACAAAAATAATGAATCATCTTTCTTCTCCGACTTAAAAAAAAGAAATACATTTTTATTAAACTTAGTTAAAACAAGATATTCGCCTTTCGTTTGAAGGAAAAGGGTTTGAAATTTTAATTTGCTACCAAAAGATCGTATTTTATGTAGCACTGTCAGGATTGGAGGATATGGTGGTCCTCTTTCCCCCTTTCTTCTTCTTCTTCTTCTTCTTCTTCTTCTTCTTCTTCTTCTTTCTTCTTCTTCTTCTTCTTCTTCTTCTTCTTCTTCTCTTCTTCTCTTCCCTTCTTCTTCTTCTTCTTCTTCTTCTTCTTCTTCTTCTTCTTTTCTTCTTCTCATGTTTTCTTCTTCTTCTTCTTCTTTCTTCTTCTCTTCTTCTTCTTCTTCTTTCTTCTTCTTCTTCTTCTTCTTCTTCTTCTTCTCATGTTTTCCCTTCTTCTTCTTCTTCTTCTTCTTCTTCTTCTTCTTCTTCTTCTTCTTCTTCTTCTCATGTTTCCCTTCTTCTTCTTCTTCTTCTTCTTCTTCTTCTTCTCATGTTTTTTCCCTTCTTCTTCTTCTTCTTCTTCTTCTCTTCTTCTCATGTTTTCCCTCTTCTTCTTCTTCTCTTCTTCTTCTTCTTCTTCTTCTTCTTCTTCTTCTTCTTCTTCTTCTCATGTTCTTCTTCTTCTTCTTCTTCTTCTTCTTCTTCTTCTCTTCTTCTTCTTCTTCTTCTTCTTCTTCTTCTTTTCTTCTTCTTTCTTCTCATGTTTCCCTTCTTCTTTCTTCTTCTTCTTTTCTTCTTCTTCTTCTTCTTCTTCTTCTTCTTCTCATGTTTTCCTTCTTCTTCTTCTTCTTCTTCTTCTTCTTCTTCTTCTTCTTCTTCTTCTTCTTCTTCTCATGTTCTTCTTCTTCTTCTTCTTCCTTCTTCTTCTTCTTCCTTCTTCTTCTTCTTCTTCTTCTTCTTCTTCTTCTTCTCATGTTTCCTTCTTCTTCTTCTTCTTCTTCTTCTTCTTCTTCTTCTTCAACCACTATTTTACCTTCTTCTTCTTTCTTCTTCTTCTTCTTCTTCTTCTTCTTCTTCTTCTTGAACTCATGAGTGACGTCCTCCAATGGAAACCAACTCATGGACAGGATAGTGCGGGTCGTCCAGCAAAGACCTATATAGACCAGCTGTGCAGATACTGGATTCTGCGCGGAGGACCTACCAGAGACAATGAGTGATAGGGACGGTTGGCGAGAGGTTGTCAGGGATATCCGTGCTGCTGGCGCGACATGATGATGATGATGATGATGATGATGAAATATATATACATATTAAATATCGTCGGTTCTTGCTTTAACAAAAATAATGAATCATCTGTTTCTTCTCCGACTTAAAAAAAGAAATACATTTTTATTAAACTTAGTTAAAACAAGATATTCGCCTTTCGTTTGAAGGAAAAGGGTTTGAAATTTTAATTTGCTACCAAAAGATCGTATTTTATGTAGCACTGTCAGGATTGGAGATATGGGTGGTCCTCTCCCCCTCCTTCCCTTCTCTTCTTCTTCTTCTTCTTCTTCTTCTTCTTCTTTCTTCTTCTTCTTCTTCTATTTTACCCTTCTTCTTCTTCTTCTTCTTCTTCTTCTTCTTCTTCTCATGTTTTCCCTTCTTCTTCTTCTTCTTCTTCTTCTTCTTCTTCTTCTTCTTCTTCTTCTTCTTCTTTCTTCTTCTTCTTCTTCTTCTTCTTCTTCTTCTTCTTCTTCTTCTTCTCATGTTTTCCCTTCTTCTTCTTCTCTTCTTCTCTTCTCATTTTTTCCCTTCTTCTCTTCTTCTCTTCTTCTTCTTCTTCTTCTTCTTCTTCTTCTTTTCTTTTCTTCTTCTTCTTCTTCTTCTTCTTCTTCTTCTCATGTTCCCTTCTTCTTCTTCTTCTTCTTCTTCTTCTTCTTCTCTTCCTTCTTCTTCTTCTTCTTCTCTTCTTCTTCTTCTTCTTCTTCTTCTTCTTCTTCTTCTTCTTCTTCTCATGTTTTCCCTTCTTCTTCTTCTTCTTCTTCTTCTTCTTCTTCATTCTTCCCTTCTTCTTCTTCTTCTTCTTCTTCTTCTTCTTCTCTTTTCTTCTTCTTCTCTCTCATGTTTTCCCTTCTTCTTCTTCTTCTTCTTCTTCTTCTTCTTCTTCTTCTTCTTCTTCTTCTTCTCTTCCTTCTTCTTCTTCTTCTTCTTCTTCTTCTTCTTCTTCTTCTTCTTCTTCTTCTTCTCATGTTTCCCTTCTTCTTCTTCTTCTTCTTCTTCTTCTTCTTCTTCTTCTCATGTTCCCTTTCTTCTTCTCTTCTTCTTCTTCTTCTTCTTCTCATGTTTCCCTTCTTCTTCTTCTTCTTCTTTTCTTCTTCTTCTTCTCATATTTTTCTCTTCTTCTTCTTCTTCTTCTTCTTCTTTCTTCTTCTTCTTCTTCTCTTCTCATGTCTCTTCTTCTTCTTCTTCTTCTTCTCATGTTTTCCCTTCTTCTTCTTCTTCTTCTTCTTCTTCTTCTTCTTCTTCTTCTTCTCTTCTTCTTCTTCTTCTTCTCTTCTTTTCTTCTTCTTCTTCTTCTTCTTCTTCTTCTTCTTCTTCTTCTTCTTCTTCTTCTTCTTCTCATGTGTTTCGCTTCTTCTTCTTCTTCTTCTTCTTCTTCTTCTTCTTCTTCTTTAAACTCGACAACTCAACCTCTATTCTTTCTTTCTTTCTTTCTCCACTCAGTGCATCTTCAGAATTGGAACCTCACCACTAGATGCAGTTTAATGTTATAACCATTACACTAAAACCCTCAGTCACCATCTTCAACCACATATATAATAAAAGTTAGGTGGGCTGCGACAAGGGCTATATATATACAGATGCCAGGACTTGACGTGGTCAGCCGATTGATTGGAGGGGGCTCTCCGACCATCCATCTAACCTAAATAAGGACCAAACTGGAGTGTTGCATGCTTTAGACTACTCAACCACCAGGATTCCGTCCCTAAGCATCACGGTTCGCCACCCACCGTCAACAGGTAGCCCCATTCGGTGGATTTTATCCCTTTATTTCAGTCGGTGTATTCTTCTGTCCCAGCCGACAGGGGCGAGTGAAAATATGTAAGATGATAATATCTATTATATAATAATAAAGGAGATTAGGTCTCTATTTGTCTATAACCGAGACTACGTCACTGCTTATGTCACATTATCCAAAATCGTCATAACATAGAATGAATACACTCAAAATTTGAGCATGCAACCTTAGACACTCCTCTTTGTTTAATAAATACATGTCTGGTGGTATCGTGAGATACTGCTGGGGCGCTCTGGCTTAGTGGTAATGATGCTTCGGCCCCGAAACCATGCCTGAACCCAGAGTCATCATCTGATGAAGGCTTTGTTAGTTGCAATGCTACTGTGTAAATAGCAGTCATTGTATGAAGATTATTGATTATTTATATATAGTTCGTTTTATTTTAATATATATTTAAAGTTGTCAGAACTAAGTTTCCCTTTCAAATTGTTTTATTTTTTATAACCCCCCCCCCCTTTGATAAATTTCATGATTTTACTTATTTATCGTACAAACTCTCTGACATTAAATTGTTTAACTCCTACCCCACTTAGGCAATATTTAAAAATAAATGATTTCACATTACCCTGATGTGATTTTTTTGTGTTTTGTTGTTTTGTTGGTGATCAGAGATCACGAAACTTTTTTCACAGTGAACCGGATAAATTGAAAAAATAACGAGCTCGGGCCACTTTATTATTGTGCTCAATACTTGCTAGCCAGAACGAAAGTTCTGAGAAAAAGATGTAAAACAAAATTTATCTTTCCATGTTATATTCATGGATGAGTGGCGTAAGATGGACAAAAAAAAAATTAGCTAACATATTTGGAATTGCTACATCCAATCAAGAGAATTGCTTTCAAATGTTTATTGGTCAATTTCGTTCGATGGGTTGATTTCACATATTTCAATTTTGAAAAGGTTTGCTCCGATGCATAAGTTGTTTCAAACACTGATGCTATACCAGCAGCAAAGTTCTTCAGTTTCGGAAACTCAACATCACGTAAGTAGCGGTAAAATTCTGGGATACTCCACATTTCATATGATGTAAAAAAAAAAAATAAAGTCAGCAAAGTATCAGTGAAGGAGTCTATTCCCTTTTCACTAGCACTAGACCAGAGAGATTGTCTTGCATCTGAAGTGGGGTGCCATACCTTTCATCAGCTCACCACTTTACTGCACAAACCAGATTATAGATGTCTTATTTTTCAAGTTTAAAAAAAAACCTGTAAAATCAGGTACAATAATTTAGCAACATTCAGTAAAAACCATTGTAAGGGAGATAAATGCGTAAAAATGAACTTAAAAGAACTACATTTTTGTGTGTAAATAAGTAAGAATATATGGTACCCAAGAATGACAAATTTTTTATTATTTATATATATCAGTCCGGGTCATTTGGGGAAATCCCTTTTTTTTAAATATAATGTTCACTAGTCATGCGCTGAGTTGGCAAGGGCCAGTATTGAATCCGGAACCTGTAGTTTTTTTGTAATTTGGATTTTTTTATTCTCTGTGCTTCTCTTTCAACTAAGCCATTTGCTTGCAAGTCCATAAAGATTTCGTAAGCATAATATATTTAAATTTAAATGGTATCCGAACGATAAAATGCCTTCGCTGGTCTAGATAATAAATCTTATGCTTAAGTAATACGTACCAGGTAAGGGCCGGGTTAGCTCAGCCGGTAGAACGTTCGGCTAGAAACCACAAGGTTCCTAGTTCGATGCCGGCCCTCGCCAACTCAGCGTATGAGTAGCACAGGGATCTGTGCGGTAAAGTAAGTAGCTGATGGTAGGTGTGGCGCTCCACCTCAGACGCTAAAATAATCTCCTTGGTCTAGCGCTAGTGAAAAGGGGATAGACTCCCTCGCTGTATGGCTGATACCGACATTAGGCCGCCCCGACGACTTACATGTCCGGTACCTAAACTCTGCTCACAGCAATTTGGTCAATTGTGTGATTTTTCTTTCGCAGTTTGACAAGATCAGCTCTTAGATTCTTGTCAACTTTTCGTCGGTCCGCCATGTTGGAAAATGGCGTAGTGATGATAAACAATCTTTATTATTTTTATTTTTATTTTTTTATTATTTTTATTTTTTTATCATTTTTTATGTCCCATCTATGGGTTAAATAGAAAAACATGAGTTGATAAACAAAATTGTATTATCCATTAAGAATTGATTTATTTCATAACTTTATCGGCATTAAATAACCCACTGAGGTTGATATGCCATAAAACAAAACAAAACAAAACAAACAATCTTTATGTTAATCTCGCTAATCATAAATTCGGATTATAGTAGGTTGGTTGGATTTTACGGCATGTCAACCCTTGATGAGTTATTCTATGCTAATGATGTTTTGTTTTTTCCTTTTTTATGTGAATTCATTTTTTTAAAACACAATTTCTTTTTAAACATCATTTTTTTAATTTAACCCACAGATAGAACCCTAACAGATACTATCAATCCGGGTCAGAGTGGACATGGGAGTAATGGCAGTGAAAAAGGTTACTCACACTCCCAGAGTTGCAGAACTGGAACTTCACCATTAAATGGCACTTTATCTCTCTCTTT
>CM042173.1:2561289-2606289 GCA_023376005.1 Doryteuthis pealeii | reverse complement strand
AGGTGTGGCAAGTACTTTGCTTCTACTTTTAAAAAGATGTTAATCACTCTTGACATTGATGTAGGCGTCAGGTTAGAGTGTCAGCGCATCTGGTATCATTTAAAATACTTGATTTTTGATCTCTCACTTAGGAAGGAAATTTACCGCCGCCATTGCCCGCTATCATTCGTCCGCTTTAAATGGAATATAGCAAGCAACACAAATATGCCTTAGAAAGAGCGGATGTTGATTTAATACATCTTGTGAAATATATATATATATATATATATATATGTACGAACGTAATATGAACGAAAACATATGTTTTGTACGCTGTCAATGTTTTGATTTTTATTTGTTTGTGTCTACAGTTAAATCAGAAGTGTTTTTTTTTTTAAATATACCGCGAGGAAATATTGAAATATTTAAAAGAAAAGAAAATGGCTGTTATGTAAAGTAAATAGCAGGGATGAACTTTTACCTGTCGAGGCCCGAACCTATATGAAATTTGAGGCCAAGTTCTAAAATTTAGATTTTAAAAATACTAGCAAATATATGCACCCTCCGGGTGCAAGTATTTAAGTTTTAATATAATATAATATATCATATTAGAAAGGCAAATGAAACTGAATTTAGAAAGGCAAATGAAACTGAATAAGAATGCAGATAAAAAGATTAGTAACAGAGAGGGTATGATTGAAAAATAGAACAACTTTGAAACTAACTCTTCCATCATTTTCCATTACTCCCTTCTTTCATTGGTAAATTTTCCTAATTTAACTATTTAGTTAAAATAGGAAATAAAGAATAAAATTGTAGTTATTTCTTCTTGCTAATGAATTTCTTTTAAGATTTATCCCCGAGATTTTTGCTCATATTCAATAAGGTAAAACTAAACAATTAGAAATCAATAATACTAAGCATATATTTATTAAAATCAAATTTTTAATATCAATATGCAAATTAGCCTTCCCATTCACACTGTAAACCGCTATTTTGTTGTATATAAATACAATTGCATGTTGTTAGTATGTAGATATGGTCAACAGTCTTAATGATGAAAAACAATTTTATTAATAATTAAGGTTTAAATAGAAATAAGGTCATGGACTGTGATGTAAATAACAAAGGGAATTGTGACTTGTATAGTAATATAGTTTCGGTTACAGACAGACAAACCCACAATCTCTATTATAATAAGATGATAAAGAATGTTATACAGGGTGGGACAAATTGATCCGATACATTTGTTTGTGTTGGGTTATACACTTTTTCATCTACATTTTTCACATTTTGACAGATTTTTCCAATTTGTTGTTTCCAATATATATATATATATATATATATATATATATATATATATATATAATGTTACCATTGATTAGATGATTTGGCATTTTCCGTTTGTGGCATGGGCTGGTGGCCCAGTGTGTTGAGTCCCCGTGTCCCGCTGGTTCAATCTCTAGTGGCGGAGATTGTGGTATGCACTGCTGATGAGACCAAAGGAGGTCGAAACAGCTGTCCAGTGCTCCGGATGCCGCAAATGGTGTTTGCCGAGTTGTCTGGTCGTGGTAATATGATTCAAATTATCAATTATATATATATATATATATATATATATATATATATATATAATAATAAAGTCATCCACAGACACGTGTTTCGGCATATCAGGACACAACTGCCCTTGGGTAGGGTCGAAACTCAGACTGACCGCATGGTAGTCCGATATTCTATCCCCTCCCCCACTGACAGCTGATTGGTGTTTTTAAACTATTAATACATATATATATATTAGGAAATTTGATGAAAACAAGTGTTCCAAGATTAGATTAATTTATTCATCGACGCTGAAACGTTTCGGTTTCTTTAAACCTTCATCAGGATGTATTAAGGGTGAAGAAATTGATGGATGTTTTATAGATGACAGGAGATAAAAAAAATCTTTATAAATTTTTTTTTTTTATTGTGTAACTAATATATATATATATATATATATAAATATATATATATATATGTGTGTGTGTGTGTGTGTGTGTGTGTGTGTGTGTGTGTGTGTAAAAATTAAACTGGAAGTGAATCCGACGGTATGTTGAAAAAATAAATAAAGGAAAGAAAGTATAGAATGGATAAAATAGGATATTTTAATCAATTTTACTTACACGTGTTTCGGTCAGGAGTTTATCCATGTGTACATTATTCAAACTATTATTATTATTGAATAACCAAATGAAATGAAATAATAATAATAGAAAAATGTAGAAATGTTCTGCACACAAATAAAATTCGACCTTCATCAGAGTAAATCCTAATTTGAAATGAAATTCGTTGGAAAAAGCGGAGAATTTTTGAAATGTTCGAAAAAAGGACTTTTAAAAAAATTCACGTTCAGACGCGATCGAGAAAGACGGTTAGAGAGAGGGAAATAATAATAATAATAAAAATAATAAATAATAATAATAATAATAATAATAATAATAATATGCAAGCAGAAATGAAACGAAAAGTTAAAAAAGAATATCTCAGGAGAACTAGAAAACTTCTAGAAACGAAACTTAACAGCAGAAATCTGATCAAAGGAATTAATACCTGGGCTGTCCCCATTATAAGATACTCAGGACCATTCTTAAAATGGACAAAAGAAGAACTCAGACAGATAGACCAAAAGACGAGAAAATTAATGACCATGCACAAGGCTCTCCACCCTAGAGATGATAGAGATAGATTGTATGTGTCAAGAAAGGAAGGGGAAGAGGTCTTGCCAACATAGAGGAATGCGTAGAAACCACCATCCAACAACTTGAAGATTACACAAGGAAGAGCAAAGACAAATTACTTATGGCGGCCAACAATAGTAGAAACGGCAGATGGACAAACAGAAAAACGGCAAAGACTAGAAAACAAAAATGGGAAGAAAAAGAATTATATGGACGCTTCAAACGACAAATCGAAGAGGTTGCACATGAAAAGACTTGGACATGGTTAAGAAAGGGAAACCTTAAAAGAGAAACAGAATCACTTATAATTGCTGCACAAAATAATGCCATAAGGACAAACTACATCAAAGCGAAAATTGATAAGATCCAACAGAATAGTAAATGTAGACTTTGCGGTAATAGAGATGAGACTGTTAACCATATACTCTGCAAATGTAGCAAACTAGCACAACGAGAATACAAAACTAGACACGACTGGGTTGGGAAGGTGATCCACTGGGAATTATGCAAGAAATTAAATTTTGACCACACAACAAAATGGTATATGCATAAACCAGAATCTGTTCTTGAGAACGAAACGCACAAAATTCTCTGGGACTTTGAAATTAAAACGGATCACCTTATCCCAGCAGGAAGACCAGACCTAGTGTTGATTAACAAAAAAGAAAGAACTTGTCAACTGGTGGATTTTGCAGTGCCAGCAGATCACAGGGTGAAGTTAAAGGAAAATGAAAAAATTGACAAATATCTGGACCTTGCCAGAGAACTGAAAAAGTTATGGAATATGAAAGTGAAAGTTATACCAATTGTAGTTGGTGCACTTGGAACAGTACCAAAAGGATTAGAAAAGGGCTTGGAAAGTTTGGATATCAGAGGAAGGATTGAAACCATTCAGAACACTGCACTGCTGCAATCTGCCAGAATACTCAGAAGAGTCCTGGAGACCTGAGGAGACTTGCTGTCACTCAGACTCCAGTAAAAGACCATCAGCTAACACTGATGTGAAAACTCAAAAGGAGTGAATAATACTAATAATAATAATAATAATAATAATATAATAATAATAATAATAATGATTTAGTTACCACCTTCAGAGCTAGTGAATCAGCATTAAATAAAATCTTCTGTCCGGCCACGCACCACAATACATCGACTTTATAATATATGCCTGTAACCGAAACTACGTCACAATGCCCTGAGAAGTTTATCAATCAGTATTTAATTTATTGTCAAAATCATTAATTAATATATAGAATAAATTATATTAATAAAGAAAGCTCTGCGAAAATCTGAGTTAGATTTGCCTCAAAACAGCCCATGTTATTAATGCGTTTAAAATCCTGCAATGTGTCTTATATACAACTAAGAAATAAAGGTTTACATAATATACGGTGTGGTTAATGTGCATACTGGTTTTAACAAAACCATGTTTAATAAATAATTACTTGGTGTCATTGATCTCTAATATTATTGTTTATTCTCCAACCTATCAAAATCAATCCTATAAATGATTTTGATATAGAAACCGATTGGAAATAAGTGCAATCTTTTTATATGCATTCTATTTCATTTTCGTTAGTCTTTATAATTTAATAACCCACCCTGTCGGCTGGGGCGTTAGAATGCACCGACTGCACCTCTGCAGAGGGGTAAGACTCCCCCAATAAGGCCACCTGTTGGCCGTGGGTGGCGACCCGTGATGCTTAAAGATGGAACCCAGGTGGATAAGCAGTTCATGACTTGCAATATTCCACTTTGGCCCTATCTTGGGCTAGACGGGCGGTCGGAGAGGCCCCCTCTGACCAATCGGCTGGTCACGTCAAGCGCTAGCACCTATATAATTTTCCCAACCCTATTACCCTTATGGCAAGCCCCAGCCCCTTTTTATCCTATGGGTGCTAGAAGGCGCTAACTGAGGGCCTACATGTCCTGGGAATGACGTTAAACTCTATCTGATGGTGAGGTTCCAGTTTTGGAGGTTTGGGGAATGTAGAGCAGCCCTTCATCACCATTGCTCCTGGTCCACTCTGACCGGAGTGGTAGTACCTCTTAGGGTTCCATCTATGGGTTAAATAGAAAAATGTATTTATAAAAAATTGTATCATCCATTAAAAATTGATTTATTTCAAAACTTTATCGGCATTAAATGACCCACTGGGGTCGATATGCTGTAAAACAAAACCAAACCAAACAAAACCAAATAATTTGATATATCAAATTATATTAAAACATAAATAATTACGCCCGGAAGGCGCATATTCTTGCTGGTGATAGTAAAAATGCTAAAGATTCCCTTGCTTCTCGGTTGAAAGGCATATACACCGATTTTTATTTAGATTTTGTTTTTGATGAGTTATATTTTGGTAGGGGAATGGCCAGACTTTCGCCCCTCCTCCCTGCACTAATAATTACTCGAACAAATGACCCCTATGAGATTTCAGCCCCTGTATTTCCCAGAGATAAAACCACACAAAAAACAAACAGTTTAATAAAAACCTGTTTAAATTTGATATCGCGTCTATCCGAGACATTATGGTCTAGTGACTCTTTAATAGAACGTCACTTAATTGTAGACATATCTTAAGAGACATGGTTTGGGGTTTTGGCGTCAGCTGACAATTAAGATATGGTCATCTTTGCGGCCATGAATGGTAGACGACCGAAATTCTTTCAACAGCTCGAAGCTTTGTAGAGTGGCGGGGCAAAGGTCAGTTTAAAGGGTCGCGATTCGGGGACAGCGTATAAAATAACTTTACGGAGGGTCATAAGTGCGGTGTTGGTGTTAGATATACTCGAAGAACAAATAAAGAAATAATTTAGAATAAACCAGTCAAATAAAAAAAATGAACACACATCCTGTTTTGTTTGGCGTCCATTGAGATTTATTTCCCGCCTTTTCAATAAAGAATTTAGATGGTCATTGATAAAAAAATAAAAAATAAAAAAACGGAATTACAAAACAAAAATAAACAAAAAAATATCAATTTGTAGTAGATTTATAAAATTTAAACAGAAAGAAAAAAGAGAATTCCAGGGCGGAAATTTTTTTGGTACTCTTCGCGGAGAACCGTCCCGGCCTCCTGCCTCAAAAACTGCTAGCCGGTGGCTGCTGAAAAAAAAACCATATACGATTGAAATCCGTAGCCGAAACTTGCAAAAAAATAAAATAAAATAAAACAAACAAAAAACAACCAGCTTAGGGTGTTTTTCCCGAAAACCCAATCCCAACCCCAACCCTAGCCCTTAACCCCCCCCTTAAACAGTTTTATTACAAAATTTCAAGTGACACCGCCTCGGCTACGGATTTCAAAAAACTAGGGTTAGGGTTTAGGGTTTAGGGTTTAGGTTTAGGGTTGGGTTGGGGTTTAGGGTTAGTTTAATGGGTTTTTTTCAGCCCAGAAATTTTGTAATAAAACTGTTAGTTTTAACTGGGGGGGGGGGGGTTAAGGGTTGGTGTTGGGGTTGGGTTTTCGGAAAAAACGTCCTAAGCTGGTTGTTTTTTGTTTGTTTTATTTTATTTATTTTTTTTTTTGTGACACCGCTTCGGCTACGGACTTCAATCGTTGCTGGTATTTTGCTTTTTTTTCAGCAGCCACCGGCTAGCGGTTTTTGAGGCAGGAGGCCTGGACGGTTCTCGGCGAAAAGTACCATTTTTTTACCATACTCTAAACTTCAAATCTATACAACACCTTTAAGTCCAGTGTATATCTTATTATAATGAAGATTGTGTGTTTGACTGTTTGCAAAATTTTGCAATGAAAGACGGGTGTGAAGGAAAAGTAAGTTTCAGTTGTTCAATTTTTCTATTATACTACCTTCTGTTTCAAATCTTTTTTATCTGCATTCTTATTTAGTTTCATTTGCATTTCTAATTTAATATAATATTTTATTACATTAAAAGTTAAATACTTACATCCGGAGGGTATATATTTGCTAGTATTTTTAACTTCTGAACTGAGATTAATCTATTAATAATGGAGATTGATTGTATTTCTGTCCGTAACAAAAACTACGTCATAGCTCTGTGTCACAGCTTACGTCACAATATTCTTATGTTAGTATATAACATGAGAATATTGTGACGTAAGCTGTGACGCAGAGCTATGACGTAGTTTTTGTTACGGACAGAAATACAGACAATTTCCATTATTAATAGATTAATCTCAGTTCAGAAGTTAAAAATACTAGCAAATATATGCACCCTCCGGATGTAAGTATTTAACCCAAAATTTGAGTAAGCAATTTTAAAAAATTGTTTTTTACTCTCGTCCTTTTTTTTTTTTTTTTTTTTTTTACAGTAACAAGAATTTAACAAAAAAGTTTACAAATTTTGTGGAAAATATTCAAAATAATTGTTTGATTATTACATGCACGCAACATTTTATTTGAGAGTTTTCATCTCAAATTGTTTTTTGTTTTTTTATTTTTTTACTCCTTTAATAAATATGAGGATTTTGCTTACTTATGATACAAACCCTCTGACATTGAATTTTTAACTCCCACCCTCTCAGGCAAAGTTTTTCAAAAAATAATTTTTACGACGCCCGGAGGGTGTTTTCTGTTGCTAGTACTTTTAATAAAAATGAAACTCTAAGGAAAACATAACTTAATGCATTAATTCAATTATAAGTTTTAAAAAATTAAAGAACAGCATTAATTGTTGTATGGATTTAAAGTTGTTGCGTTGTGATTCATCAATTAGTGCTGTCCTTTAATTAAAAAAAACAACAACTTATAAATGAATTAACGTATTAAGTTATGTTTTCTTTAAAGTTTTATTAGAGTAATAGGTACGAGGTACTTTTTACTATATACTAGGGTTACCCAAATTTGTCTTCTGATAGGTTTTTAAATACAAATTAAAATTAATTAAATATATTATTTAAGGTCAAACTTTTATCTAAAATGATAAGTAGTAACATAATGACCATCATTAAAAAAAGAAAAATATCATTACATATGCAGTTTATTTTTAAAAGATTTAAAACGATTTGTTTTGGTCAATTTCGACGCGATCCGCCATTCAGCCTCTTTTTCAATGGTTTTAGGCGATTGCTTACAATTTTAACGTAACATTTGGGATGGAAAAAAAATTACCAAAAATCAGGTAATTATCCGATTTTAATGAAATTTTCAGTATTGATTTAACAATTAATGAATTTTATAATGCATCAGTTATTTTATTTCAAAACTTTAATTTAGTATTTTTGCTATGAAAAATTAATATATAAAATTCATTTAAAATACTTAAGCCTGATGTTAAGTTTAAAATGTTATATTTTTAGATTCTAGAAATAAATATCTACTTAATGCAAACCTTATTTTTTTCGAAAAAAGTATACGTTTTGAAGAAAACTCGATTGAAAATGTACCCCCTTTTTAACCAGAAAAAATATCGATGTATATTTTTTTCTTTTATAAAATAATAGCTAATTAAATAATTATCGAAATGAGTAAAAAAAGAAATCTCCAAAAAAATTATTATTCATTATTTTTTTACATTTTATTTTTCGATTTTCGGTACTTATTTTCTCATAGAAGCGCAACCGTAAAATTTTTTTTTTGTTTCTATTCATAACTTTTATCTCATTATTTATACTGTAATTAGTATCGAAAATGACCAACTCGCAAAAAATGTTACGCCCCCAACATAAGGGGGGTCAAAATTAAGTGATCTGAAAAAAAATGAGAAAGTTTTGAAATAAAATAAGTAATGCATTATAAAGATCATTCATTGATAGATAAACACTGAAAATTTCATTAAAATCCGATAATTCCTGATTTTTGGTTAATTATTTTCCTAGGGGGGCTAAAGTCATTTTGTCAAAAACGCATTTTAGGTCCATTTTAGGTATTGTTGCTATATATATATACGTATATACCAATTTCTCCTTCATGTACTGTATCTAATCTTTGACCTATACTTTGTACACTGGATGACCCTATTTAAAGAATTGGACACCTACTAATAAAAAGTAATTATAAAACCAAAACAACATATCTTGGCAGATTTATAATGTTAGAAAGAAAAACAACGAGAGAAAATTCTAATTAATACTTTGACTACATGTTGATATACATTGGTATGAATATCAGAGCGGGGGTCAAAGTTTAGATACCGGTCATGTATGCCGAAAAAGAAGGTCCACTTAAGGAAAATAAATATCATGTGGACTGTGAATTCAGGGGCGTAAATTTTTACCTTAATCTACCGGACATGTTAGTGGAATATGAAACGAAGTATATATTCTTCATTTCTTAACTGCGATTAATCATATTATAATGGAGAATCTGTGTTTGTCTGTCTGTAACCGATAGTGGTAAGATTGGGGTACTTACTATGGCCTTTTCATTTAAAGTTACCTGTTATTTCCCTTAAATCAAAGACTTGTAAATATGTTTAATATTACATTTAAACAAAGTCCAGATACCCATTCCTATAAGGATTTATCAAAAATGGTTAAAAATGGCCTTTTCATTTAAAGTTTCCTGTTATTTCCCTTAAATTAAAGACTTCTAAATATGTTTGATATTACATTTAAACAAAGTCCAGATACCCGTTCCTATAAGGATTTATCAAAAATGGTTAAAAATGGCCTTTTCATTTAAAGTTACCTGATATTTCCCTTAAATCAAAGACTTCTAAATATGTTTATATTACATTTAAACAAAGTCCAGATACCCGTTCCTATAAGGATCTATCAAAAATGGTTAAAAATGGGTTTGAATGGGCTCTTTAGCCTTGGTCGGCAACCCATCAACTCAAGGAGAAGTCCGACACAGAACCTCTGTTGCCTTCAAGGAAAGGCTAGGGGAGTAAACCCCGAAAATAAATCAGGAGCTGGAGTCCCTAAGGTGGTGTGATGCTGAAATCCAGTGCTACCCATTAACTTCTGCGACACTACCGTTGCCAAACTGCATTGGTCCCTTACCTTTCCTTTGGATCACAGCGGCAGTGTGGAGAGGGGGATTTGCTGCACGGGCAACAGCTCATCCTCCAACGAAACCCGTACGAAACCCGCCCAGTAATGTAGTCAAAGTTAACAAAAACAAAAATAGCGTTATAGTGATAACAGGAATGCTAATTTGCATATTGATATTAAAAATCTCATTATAATGAATATGTGCTTAGTATTATTGATTTCTAATTGTTTGGTTTTATCTTAATGAATATGAGCAAAATCTTTCAATAAATCTTAAAAAGAAATCCATTAACAAAGAAGAAATAACTGTAATTTTATATTCACTTCCTATCTTAAGTAAATAATTACTTATGAAAATTTAGCAATGGAAAGACAGAGTGGATGGAAAGAGTAAGTTTCAGTTTTTCTATTCTTCGATTATACCCCTTCTGTTTCAACTCTTTTTATCTGCATTCTTATTTAGTTTCATTAGCCTTTCTAATTTAATATATTTCATTACATTAAAACTTAGATACTTGCACCCAGAGGGTACATATATTTGCTAGTTATATATATATACCAACCCTCCGCACGAGCAGGATGCGACACAAGGTCAATTTCTTAAGCGGAGTTTAACAGGTTTTGAATTCAGAGTTTTCCTTCTCCTAGACTGGTTACCTAGCCCTGGTTAAAGAGCCCAGTCTGTCCTGCTATTTGTCCATAGCTGGAGGGAGATAGGATTCATACCTTTCCCAAGGGTATTAGCGCTAAAAGAAATGCAATTACCACGTATATTTGCTAGTTATATGTAACAGATATCTGTTTTCTTTTCTTTTTTTTTTAAACACACGGACTTAGAATTGTTCTTTATATTAAATATAAAAGAAAAAAATGATTTTCCATTTTTTATTAACATTTTAAAATATATATATATATATTTTTTTAAGAATTTCACTGTTTTTTCCTTCTTTTTTGTACAAACCTAATTATGAAATAAATATTTTAGAAAAAACAAACACATTGGTGTTAAAATTCGCTGACAGAAATCTGTTTCGACCCTTTATTAAAGTGGTCTTCATCAAGAGCGAGGTGTGTATGATAAAGAGACGGTATGACACACCTCGCTCTTGATGAAAATATTTAGAAAAACAAAAACATGATGTTAAAATTCGCTGACAGAAATCTGTTTCGACCATTTATCTTCAATAAAGGGTCGAAACAGATTTCTGTCAGCGAATTTAACATCATGTGTTTGTTTTTTCTAAAATATTTATTTCATACTGTCGGATTCACTTCCATTCACTTTTTTCAAACCTAATTATAAGAAATAAGATCATTTGATCTTGAAATTTGTTTCCATTAAGAAAACACTTACAAAAATCAGTGGGAAACATGACCTGATATTAATGGTACCACGATATCCCAGGGAAGACTAGAATTTTCAATGTGGATACCGAGTCACCTCATCAATTAAAAAAAGATGTAAACAAGAAAAGCAATTATAGACATTCCACCATGTCAGTCAAACACTATAGTGGAGAACAACGCACTAACCAAGTTCAAAGGGATGAGGGTAGGGTGACAAACCTAACTAACCACTGCTACGAGTTTTAAAAGCGAATTTAAAATAATTAAATCTTATTATTTAAGGTCAAACTTTGTTAAATCGATAGTAGAGAGAGAGAGAGAGAGAGAGAGAGAGAGAGAAGGAGAGAGAGAAGAGAGAGAAGTACCACTCAGATAGATAGATAGTAGATAGATAGATAGGAATAGCCTAAAACATGTTTCTTGAATTAACGCTTTAACTGAGAGCCAGGCGCGCACCACACACACACACACACACACACAGGAGAGAGGGAGACGAGAGGGTGACAAATGAGGATGATACGACTGACTAGTTTACTTTTAAGAAAATATGAAATAAAAAAATATATTAGAATGGGAAGGATTATTTCTAGACTAATTGATTTTAATGGCATGTCAGATCTTTTCTAAGGGTCCTAATCTGTATTGTTATAGTACTTATAATATATATAATATTATATATATATCATATTATATATATATATTAGCAAAATATATACACCCTCCCAGGCTCAAGTATTAAGTTGTTAATGTAATAAAATCTTTTATCTAAATTAGAAAGGCTAATGAAACTTAAAATGCGGAAATGCAGAGTAAAAAAAGATTTGAAACAGAGGCGTAGTATACTCGAAAAATAGAACAACTGAAACTTACGTCTTCCATCACTTCTTCGTCTTCATGATTATTTTTTCTTAATTTAAGTAATTTAGTTAAATAGGAAGTAAAGAATAAAATGACAGTTATTTTTTCTTGTGATGGGATTTCTTTAAGCATTCATTGAAGAGCATTAAAATAAACCAAAACAGTTAGAAATCAATAATACTAAGCCATATTTAGTTAAAGCTCGATTTTTTAATTTAATATGCAAATAGCTTCCTGTTCACGACTGTAAACCCGCTACTTTCCCGAGCGCTTTTATATATTAAAATATAATTGCATGTCTGTCAGTATGTAGAATAGTTAACAGTATTAATAATTGTAAGACAATTTATATAATAGGTTCTTAATTTAGATCAAAATTAAAATCATGAGAAATGTGATGTCAATAACTAAGAGAACTGTGACTGAGTAGGCAATAGAGTTTCGTTACGACAAAAAAACAACAGCAATCTCCATTATAATATATATATATATATAGTATAATATATATATATAATATATATACAAGCTCATTACAGACCACGTGTTATCGATCCCGGTTAGCCGTCCGATCAGTGCAGCTCGTAACATTTACGTTCCATATACATCTTTTGTTGGTAATTTTTCTAAAGAATTTGTTTTTCTTTTGCACAGTTGGTCCTATGAAATACGATATTTTTAAAGGTTTTTTTTTACCCCATGGGATGGCCACTATCTAACATTGTTACTATCACCTCGGGCATCAGAATGACCCGGAAACTAATGAAATGAAAATCTACACCACACTCCCAGAGCGTCCGAATACTGGTGAACTCTCACCACTAGATTAGTTTAAAGTTTAAAGGACACTTTGTCAATTGAATGAGGTAAAACATTATTTTAACTAACGGGTGTGCCATACAAAAATACTGCACATCAATAAATATATATATTATGGTTGATGACAGAATAAGGCCATTTTCTACAAGGTAGTCCAGATGTGAGCAGTTTCGAGCATGCAGCATGGCCCACGGATATATATATATATAAATAATACTATTATATATCACTATACTATATATATATATAACCCGGCCAGAGTGTAGCTGTTACCGTATAGCCACACTGATGAAAGTGATACCTTGAAAACACTGTGTTGTGGGCTATACTTATTATTTATAATGATTCTCCCAGTGACTAATGGTTGAGGGTTCTCTGCATAGCGGACTGTAATTGGCAGAATTCACCGTTACGGCGAGTATGACAGCTAACCCTCGCGTTTGGTTTCACAAACGGTTTCGAGGACTCTACCCTGAATTCATTTCGCCGTCTTAGAAATGTTACGCATTATTTATCTCTCCTATATTGACAGTGCCTCTGGCCCGTGCGCAGCCGCGGAGTTAAAGTCGTTGCTGCGCGAACGAAGTTCATTCGGGTCCTCGACACCGCCAGAGGTAGTGTTACGAGCAATATAGAAAAACCCACTGAATGATAACGGATAACCTGAAACACGTGTCTGTGGATTACTATTTCATTAATATATAATAATATATATATATATATATATATATATATATATATAACGGTTAAGAAACCCGACTGTCCAGCCAGGCAGTTTAGGGGTTTCGGAATCACACACCAGAAGCGGACTTTCGAGTCTTAACTCATGCTGTTATGACGGCATAATAGGCCGAAATCGTGAACATACATGAGAATGACCTTTTTTTCATCGAATTTGATTTTACGCTTACACATTTAAAACAGATATATTCGCGCTTAATCATTCTTAATTAATCAACTAATTAATTTTCAAATTAGTATGACTTCCAATAAGCACATATTCTTCCCCCCCCCCCAAAACAAAAAGAAATTGTCCGCATAGCCATGTCAAACAAACTGTTTGCGTACTTTCATATATATATATAATATATATATTAATATATATATATATATGTGTGTGTGTGTGTGTGTGTGTGTGCTGCTAATTTGTAAAGAAAAAAACCGTAATAGCGGAGATATAGCGATTATTAAATTAAACCTAATGATATCGGTATCTACTTATCTATTCCGTCTTTATATTTATCTGAACGCTATCTTATTATCTATCTAATCTATGCTGTCTTTCATACTCTTATGTTTCTTTATCGTATCTATCTATCATTATCTATGCCTGCTTCTTACACTTCTTCTTATCTTCTATCTATCCTATCTATCTATCTATCTATGCCTGTCTAACTCCTTCATTATTCTATCTATCTATCTATTTCTATCTATTATCTTTATCATCTATCATCTAGCCTTCTGATCTACTATCTATCTTATCTATCTATTCTACTATGCCATGTTTCACATTTATTCTGTTCTTTCTATACTAACTATCTATCTATCTATCTATGCTGTCTTTTATCATCTATTATCTAATCTATCTATCTTTTCTATTAGCACTAATTACTACTATCTAGGCCGTTCTGATTATCTATCTAATCTAATCTATCTATCTTATCTAGCCTCTTCTATCTATTCTTCTATATCTGTTCATACTATTCGTATCTATCTTCTATCTATTATGCCTGTTCCTTCTATCATATCTATCTATCTATCTATCCTATCTATATTCTCTCTCTTNCTTGTTTTCGTTAGAAACCCCGACTGGTCCAAGCCAGGCAGTTAGGGGTATTCGAAGATCACACACCAGAAGCGGACTTTCGAGTCTAAACTCATCTGATTGACGCAATAATAGCCGAAATCGTGAACATCAGAGAATGACTTTTTTTCTCGAATTTTGTTTTTACCGCTTCACATTTAACAATATATTCGCCTTTACATTCTTAATTATCAACTAATTACATTTTCAAATTAGGTATGACTTACAATAAGCACATATCTTCCCCCCCCCCCAAAAAAAAAGAAATTGTCCGCATAGCCATGTCAAACAAACTGTTGTGCGTACTTTCATATATATATTATATATATATATATATATATATATATATATATGTGTGTGTTGTGTGTGTGTGTGTGTGTAATTTGTAAAGAAAAAAACCTAAATAGCGGAGATATAGCGATTATTAAATTAACCATAATCGAATATCCCACGGTTATCTATCTTATCTATGCCTGTTTCATTATCTATCTATCTATCTGATTATCTGTTCTTATCATCTATCTATCTATCTATCTATCTATGCCTGTTCTTATCTATCTATCATATCTATATCGTTTCTTATCTATCTATCTATGTATCTATCTATCTATCTATCTATGCCTGTCTTCTTATCATATCTATCTATCTATTATCTGTCTTATCTATCCTATCATCTATCTACTATGCCTAGTTACTTAATCTATCTATCTATCTATCTATCTATCTATCTATCTACCTCTATGTCGTCTTATCCTAAACTATCTATCTATCTTCTATCTATCTATGCCTGTTCTGATCTATCTATCTATCTTATCTATCTTCTATCTATGCCATGTTCTTATTCTATCATATCTATCTATATTCTGTTCTTATCTATCTACTAATCTATCTATCTATCTATCTATGCCTGTTCTTATCTATCTATCTATCTATCTATATCTATCTATGTCTTTTCTTATCTATCTATCTAATCTATCTATCTATCTATGGCCTGTTCTGAATCTATCTATCTAATCTAATCTATCTATCTTATCTATGCCTGTTCTTATCTATCTATCTATCTATATCTGTTTCTTATCTATCGTATCTATCTATCTATCATATGCCTGTTTCTTTATCTATCTATCTATCATCTATCTATCTATCTATCCTATGTCTGTTCTTATCTATCATCTATCTATCTATCTTACTATCTATCTATCTATGCCTGTTCCGACTATCTATCTATCTAATCTAGTTCTATCTATCTATCTATCTTATCTATGCCTGTTCTTATCTATCTATCTATCTTTCTTATGCTCTGTCTTACTATCTATCTATCTATCTATCTTTTATAATCTCTATCTATCTATCTAATACTATCCTATATTCTTTCTTATCTATCTATCTATCTATCTATCGTATCTATCTATCTATCTCTGTTCTTATGCATATCTATCTAACCTATCTATCTTATCTATCTATCTTGGTCTGTTCTTATCTATCTATCTGTTCTTGGTGTCTGTTTATACTATCTATCTATCTATCTATCTATCTATCTATCTATCTATTCTATGCCTGTTCTTATCTATCTATCTATATATCTATCTATCTATGCCTGTTTTATCTATCTATCTATCTATATTATCTATCTATGTCTGTTCTTATCTATCTATCTATCTAATTATATCTATCTATCTATGTTCTTATCTATCTATCTATATATCTATCTATCTATTTCTTATCTATCTATCTATCTATCTTGTCTATTTATTATCCATCCTATCTTGTCATATTCTTATCTAATCATCTATCTATCTATCTTTGTCTGGTCTTAATCTCCTATCTCTCTATTTCCCTCTCTCTCTCTCTCTATATATATATATCTATGTCTGTTCTTAAGGTTTTTTTCTTTACAAATTACTTTGCTCTGTTTATTAAAATTAAACATTGAGCTCTCAAACGGGACCTGAACTCTGCAGCAACATAATGTTGGAGAAAATGACCAGCTTAGAATCATCCTAATACTAAGGAACTTGGTACCCCACCAAAGAAAGTATATATTATATATATATATATATATATATATATATATATAGATATTAATATATATATGTGTGGTGTTGTGTGTGTGCTGTGTGTGTGGTGTGTGTGTGTGAGAAATATGAGGAGGTTAATCCGACAATATGTGGCAGAAAATTAGACAAAACACGGGATGTTATGGAAACTGGATGTTTATGAAACATCAACATTCTGGAACTAACACCTGCACGACCACTCCCCATTCTAACACTCCCCATCTAGAGAGAAGAAAATCCACTACCCACCCCCAACCACCCCTGACAACCTACTGTTTTCATCATTTTGAGAATGTCCATCATTGAAGCAAAAACTTTATATCCAAGTCCTGAAGAAGGTCTAATAGACCGAAACGTTGCATCGTCGACAATAAACATCCAGTTTCCATAACATCCCGTGTTTGTCTCATTTTCCCACACACACACACACACACACACACAACACAAAAACATATATATATATAATATATATATATTTATATATATATATATATATATATAGTGTTACACACCTTTAACATACCACCAGAATTTTAAAAGCCAACAACCACCCTGCGTCACCAAAAAAAAAAAAAGACATTTATACCGTAGCTTGTTTATCTTAAGATCTTTAGATCCGACGAAATTTTGTACGTTTCTATTTTCAGCTAAGGAGTCGACACCAATGTCACGAGCCAGGGGCCATGAAACAAAGCAAATGTCAACATGGCGACTGGACCAGGAAAGTTTTTTTGGGGTTTTTTTTTTTCGAGGGGAAGCTGTAACGGTCACATGATAAGGGTGGCTTTCTTGTTTCTAAACAATTTTGAGTTGTGGGATGGTTGGGTCGGGAGCTGGCAGAGACATGTGGGGTCAAGTATTCACATGCATCAACCCCGTCCTTTTCCCCACTATGGCGGTTCGAGAGAAAAGGATTGTGTGATGAGTCTACAATGAGAATTTAAAGGGTGGAAAAAAAAAGCTCGATTAAAAAAGAAATTATTAATAAGTAGCATGGAAATAGATAAAGAAAAGGAAAATTAAAAGGAAGGGAGGAAAAGTTATGTGGTTGGTTGGTGGTTGGTTGGATTTTACGGTTATGTCAACCCTTGTTTTATTTTATGCCAAAGACGTTTATATTTATGCCGAATACATTTTATTTATTCTTAGTTTTATTATATTATATATATATATATATATATATATATTATATATATATAATAATCAATGGTAATATTATGGGTTTACACTCATAACTTGAAGTTTCATGGTAATCCAATCATCAGATGAGTTCAATGGTTGAGATCTTAAAAACCAGTCGTGAAATGGTGAGATTTAATATATATATATATATATATATATATATATATAATATTAATATATTATATATATATATATATATATATAAAGCCCGGGCTTGTATTATGGTATATAGTTGTGGTTTATTTGCTATGTAGAGTAATATATAATATATATATATATATATATATATAATATATATATATACACAAAACACACACACTCACACACACACACACTATATATGTGTGTGTGTATGTATGTATATATATATATTATATTATATATATTACTCTACCTAGCAAATAATCACAACTATATACCATATAAAACCCCGGGCCTTTATATATATATATATATATATATATATATATATATATATATATATATATATAGTATTATAGTTAGTGTGTATATACCACTAGAATTACTAATCCGTTCTACTTACCGTATATTTATATATTTATATAACGTTGACTTATCCGAGTAACACTTATACCAACCAAATATTGGGACCAATCGAAATTTTTTTATAAAAGTAAGTCATTCCATATATATATATATATATATATGTTTTTTTTAAGTTGGACGTTATTACGAAGCATCTAAAAATAAATGAATGAACTCGATGTTATGGAGTATTGGATTCACTTATTTTTTTATTATTATTTATTATCATAAATTTTCGGATTCGTTAGATACCCTTTATCAAATGACTGTCGTTCCTGTTCAACGGATCTTTTGTCTCTGTTGTTATTGACAGCGGCAGCGTCTGTAAAAAAATTATAATAACGAAGTATTCCGATGTCAGTGTTCAGTCCCCTTCACTTGAGTTTGTAATTTTAGAGTCCATTTAGTTTCTGCTTGTTTTCGAGATTGCGTTGTTGGAAATGCGTGTTCTATTAGAATGCATTTGAGGTGTGTAAGGTTGTGTGGTAGGGTGTTAAAGTGAAGTGCTATTGTACTATGCGGAGATTTGAGTTTTATTGTGGATTTGTGGTTATTTAATCTTAGTCTAAAGATGCTGATGTTTCTCCCACATTTCCGCAATTTGCGCATTGTGTGCAGTATATGTAATATATATATATATATATATATATATATATATATATATATATATATATGTTTGCCGAGTTGTCTGGTCGTGGTAATATGATTCAATTATCAATTATATATATATTCCTCTATCAAATTTAATATATACCCTTTGCCATTAGGTTGTGTCTGAGAGATTCGGACCCCGAATTGGGAAGTCGTTGTCCTGGGGGTGACCTTGCCTTCTGTTATCCTGCGATGGGATACACGGCAATACAGGTTAGGTGGCTGGTCAGTTTGAATTAATATTATCATTGATAGAATGTTGGCATTCTCCGTTTTGGCATGGGCTGGTGCCCAGGGTGTGTGAGTCCCCGCTCTTCACGCTGTGGTCCGCTGGTTCAATCTCTAGTGCGGAGATTGTGGTATCCACTGCTGATGAGACCAAAAGGGGTCGAACAGCTGTCCAATTGCTCCGGATGTCGCAAATGGTGTTTGCGAATTGTCTGGTCGTGGTAATATGATTCAATTATCAAACACCACACACACACATATATATATACACATATATATATCATATATATATATATATATATATATATATATAGAGAGAGAGAGAGAGAGAGAGAGAGAGAGAGAGAGAGAGAGAGATATTTAGTTGTGGTTTTTTGCTAGGTAGTGTAATTTGTTATTGGTGACGATGCCGATATTGAGCTAGCTAAAGTGTGCGAACAATTGGTCTGACCTGAAACAGTTGATGGTTCATTGTTCAACTAAATGTCCCAATCGTTAATTTTTGGTGCTGTGGTTGTTTGTGTTGTTTTTATTGTTCTTGATGTTCTTGTTGTTTATTTTTTTTATTTTTGAAAGAAGCCCATGTCCCGTCACTCCTAAAACTTTTTTCAATATCCATGCCTTGTTTCCAGTAAATTTTTATTTCTTTTCTCGCTGATAGTATTGCGACACGGTTATCGCGAGATGCACTCCATTCTCAGCCATTTGAACATGCCAGTGAATATTTCAGATAGGAGACATTAGTTTTCCTTTTCAAGATGTCTGTGCACTTTTCTGTTCTGACGACCCACCAGGATGGATGAAAAAGCAGGGTCCTTTTTCAGTGGGGATTTTAATGGGGCATTCTGCGGGGATCCAACTCACGATTCAGTAATAATGGGTCCTTTTTACGTGGGGCATTCTGCGGGGATCCAATTCACGATTCTGTAATAATGGGTCCTTTTTACATGGGGATTTTATTGGGGCATTCTGCGGGGATCCAACTCACGATTCAGTAATAATGGGTCCTTTTTACGTGGGGATTTTAATGGGGCTTTCTGCGGGGATCCTACTCACGATTCAGTAATAATGGATCTGTGATACTAACTTAAAAAACACTCCCTCATCTACCCAGTCGACGCCGGGTAGCGGCTTCTAGTATTTAATAAAGAAATAAACAAACAAAAAGGGGTATAGGGCCGGTTTAACAAAAAAAATTTTAAAATAAAAAGGGTATATTAAAAAAGTATAAAAAAGGGGTATAAGACCGTTCGCCTGAGAACCACAATGTTCCTGGTTCAATACTGGCCATCGCCAACTCAGCGCATGAGCAGCACAATGATCTGTGCGCTAAAGCGAGGGGCTGATGATAGGCGTTGCGCTCCAACTCGGACACCAAAACAATCTCCTTGATCTAGCGCTAATGAAAAGGGGATATACTCCCTCGCTGTCTGGCTGATACCTACTTTAGGCCACCGCTACGACTTTACTTACTTTATTTATAAGACATCGGACGCCATACTTGACAGAGAAATCTGGATTGGCACCCTTTTCTAATAGAGACGCTAGTGAAAAAGGGATAGACTCCCTCGCTGTCTGGATGATACGACTTTAGTCCACTCCCACGATTTTACTTATTTTATAAATGTTCTTATACTAAAATGTTCTTTTATTACTTTACTTCTTGTTGATACATTTTAAGTGGGTGTGAATCGTTGTGGTTTGTTCAGAAGAAGAAGATCCCGTGTATCAAAGCAGAAAATAGCAACGCATCGAAATAGATGAATCGAATGATAAATAAAGTTAAAATGGCGGATAGAATTACAAAGTATAAAATGCAAAGAAAGAAGGGGAGTTAAGGGGTAAATTGAACCAATGTGGATCGGAAAGGTGGGACTTTTGACCCCGGATTCCGAAGGGGTCAAAATAGTTTACAGCTCTTAGGGGGTCATAAACGTGTAGTTTTTCACCTGAGAAAATTCACTCTTTAAACAAACAATGACATTTCTACTTCGTAACAAATTCTGTTTCAATTATCGGTTTCCTGTGGGATTATGTGGGAAAAAAAACCAAACACACGCTCACACACATACACACATACACATAGACATGCACAGACTCACACATAGACATGCACACACACATACATACACACATAGATATGTGCGCACACACACACACACACACACTCACAGAAACACATAAACACATATATACAGACAGACAGACAGACAGACAGACAGACGCACACACACACAAACACACAAATTCCTACAAAGATACACACACAAACACATACACACAGTTTAACATATACATATATATATTTACCAACCCCTCCGCACGAGCAGGGTGGAACACATGGTCAATTTCTTAAGCGGAGTTTAACAGGTTTGAATTCAGAGTTTTCCTTCTCCTAGACTGGTTACCTAGCCATGGTTAAAGAGTCCAGTCTCCCCTGCTATTTACCCATGGCTGGAGGGAGAATTGGATTCATACCTTTCCCTAGGGTATTAGCGCCATGTGAAATTCCAACAGCTTCGTCCAGGAATTGAACTCGCGTTGATGAGTCCATTTCCTACGACTTTAACCGTTAGACCACGAGCCTCCACAGTTTAACATATAGACACATGGGCACACACACACACACACACACACACACACACACATACACATACACATACACATACAGGCATACATATACACACATGCACATAAACACACATAGACACGCACAAATATATTCACACATACACTGCGTTTCAAATTATTAACGAGGTGACATTTTTTCATTTTGTACAAAAAATACCGATTGGAATTTAAAGAAATTTTCACAGTATAATGAAAATAGATGTATGCGCAGGCTGTATAAAAACTGTATTATTCTGCGCAACAGAAAACAAACAGTGGTCATTTGCACTATAAACATGATATAGAAGTGTTCCAGACATTAAAAAAGTGTCATTATACTCGTGCAATTATGGGTCGCAAATGTGACTTGACCCCTTCTGAAAAAGATATCATGACATCTGAACTTTCCAAAGGCAAGTCTATATTAGAAATATCAAAAATAATTGGAAGATATCACCAAACTGTGAAAAGATTTGTTGCAGCTCCTACGAAGGTACGTAAGAGGGCCAATAAGGGTCACTCGAGAGTTGTTTCCCGACGTTCTTTGTCACGAATGAAACGTGAAGCTGTAAACCCTGGCCTGGCCTGGCCTGGCCTGGCGAATGGAGCCCTTTTCAGCATTGGAGAAGCAACAGTGCCCAGAAGTACTCGCTGTCGTCTTCTGAAAAAGGTTGGAACATCCGTGAGACCACTGACAAAGTCTCGATTTACAAAAATACACATACAAATACGTTTGAAATGTGCAAAGGAGAACATGACGGTCAATTTCTCAAAAGCACTGTTCACAGATGAAACTCGTTCAACACTTGATGGCCCTGATGGCTGGAGCAAAGGTTGGGTCGTAAATGGATGAGATCTTCATCACCACTTTAGACGCCAACAAGGAGGGGGAGGTATTATTATTTGGGCAAGTATTGTTGCAGGTATCATGGTTGGCCCGTGGAGAGTGCATGACGGTACGAAAATAACCGCAGATGCTTATATAGCCTTCCTCAAAGAGCACCTGGAATCTTGGCTAAAAAGGCAGAGAATCACCTTCAGGAAAACCATCATATTTATGCAAGATAATGCTCCTTCGCGTTCAGCGCATAAAACTACGCAGTACCTGCAAAACCTAAGCTTCTGTGTACCTCGGAAGATGAACTGGCCGACCAATTCTCCAGACTTAAACCCAATTGAAAACTTGTGGAGCATTCTGAAGCTACGTGTTTATGAGAATGGATGCCAATTTAGAAGCAAAGATGACTTGTGGTAGGAAATAGTCAACGTATCACGTAAAATTACATCAGAGGAGATCCAGAAATTGACATGTTCGATGGACCAGCGCCTTTTCCAAGTCATTTTAAAAAATGGATCACATATTTTCATATTAACTAACTTAACTATCATTTTTGAATTCTTTTTACTTTTTTTATTTCAATTTAACTTTATCTTAGTTACTGTATGTATCCAGAAAATCTATAAATGAAACAATAAAAGTATTATTTTCTTTTTTACCGGGGTTTTATTACACCTCGCTAATAATTTGACACATGAATAATTTAAGTAAATTAGGTAAATGACCGTAACTTCTGTTCCCTTTTGTAGAACCTTACAATTTTTACAGAGTAAGTGTATATACAGGTTGTTATTATTCTCGGATAGTTTCGTTAAAATTCCAATCAGTAGTTTGTGGATAGGAAAGAAAAAGTGTCTCTTCTTTAATAATTTGAAAAGCAGTGTAGACATATACAGAGAGGCACATGAAGACACAGAAAAATACACAAATGCGTACACACACAGAAACACACCTCATAATCACACAGAGACATGCACACACACACACAGACACACACACAACACACAGACACACATTGAGAGGCACATAAACACACACACAAACGCATACACACACAAACACACAGAGACTGACAGATAGACACACACACACACACACACAACAGATAGACACACACGAACATATATGATACACATGTGTGCACACAAGTAAAAAAATCCATTTTATCCAATTACACACATAAATACATACATACGCTCTTCCTGTAACGATTATCGTAGTTGGAAATGGAATCAGCTGCCAGATTTTAAATCCTGGATGAAACTGTTTGCGTTTAAATTTGCGCTAATGCCCATAGGAAAATCATGAATCAATTTGTTTTTCCCAAAATAAGGTAGATAGTAGAGCAGATTCGGTTCTTTAGCCTCTGTTAACTCTATGACTACTTTAAGCCGCTCATAACGGCTCCCACTAATGCGATCCTAATGTAAACCGCTGACAATGGCTCCCGATGGTTAGTTCCTTATAGTTAGTAAAGTCGTTGGGGTGGCCTAATGTAGGTATCAACCATGCAGCGAGGGTGTCTATCCTCCTTTCACTAACGACCAAAGAGATTATTTTAGCGTCTGAGGTGGAGCACCCACACCTACCATCAGCTCCTTACTTTACCGCACAGATCCCTGTGATACTCATACGCTTGTGGTTTCTAGCCGAACGCTCTACCGACTGATAATAATAGGACTTTTTTAAAAATATAATGAGTTCGGAGGTGAATAGATAGTGAACTTTGAAATATCCCATCATACAGGTAAAAAATGCCAAGAAAATTTGGTAGAGCAGTAGGGGAAATTTTGGTGGGCAGAGTTAAGCAACCAGTCTAGATTAAACGTATCCGAAGCTGGCTCGTACCTCAACTTTTAGCTCTCAACACAAAACAACGTAACTCGGAAAACTCGTAAGTTGTGGTACTCCTAAGTTAAGGCCGCCCTGTCGGCTGGGGCGTTAGAATGCACCGACTGCACCTCTGCAGAGGGATAAGACTCCCCCAATGGGGCCACCTGTTGGCCGTGGGTGGCGACCCGTGATGCTTAAGGATAGAGCCCAGGTGGATGAGCAGTTCATGACCTGCAATACTCCACTTTGGCCCTATCTTGGGCTAGACGGGTGGTCGGAGAGGCCCCCTCCGATTAATCGGCTGGTCACGTCAAGCCCTAGCACCTATATGATTTCCCCAACCCTATTGCCCTTATAGCAAGCCCCAACCCCTTTTTATCATATGGGTGCTAGAAGGCGGTGGCTGCGGGTCTACATGTCCTGGGAATGGCGTTAAACTCTATCTGATGGTGAGGTTCCAGTTTTGGAGGTTTGGGGAATGTGGAGCACCCCATTCATCACCATTGCTCCCTGGTCCACTCTGACCCGGAGTGGTAGTACCTGTTAGGGTCCCATCTATGGGTTAAATAGAAAAATGTATTCATAAAAAAATTGTATTATCCATTAAGAATTGATTTATTTCAAAACTTTATCGGCATTAAATGACCCATTGGGGTTGATATGCCGTAAAACAAAACAAACCAAACAAACCAAACCTAAGTTAAGGTACCCCTGTGCTTACCCATGGGCTTAAAATCACCAGATAAATTTCTAACAGGTAGAATCACTAACAATAAAATACATCCCTAAATACACGAACATTTCTTTTTCTTTTTTTAATACATACTTCTTTTCTTTCTTTTTTTCACGTTTATCTTTTTTTTTCTTTTTTTTGTTATAAAAAAATATCTAAAATAAATAAAGAAGTTCCCAAAAGAAAATAGTGATATCATAATGATAAATAGAAATCTGTTGGGGGTCGATATTGAATTTCTAGTGATCGATCATAATAGGGGAACTGTCACATTGAAACCAAATGATATTTCAGTTACCTCTTTTGCTTCTCAACAATCGTCTCGTTGGTCTCTCAACTTTTCCACCTGTTTCAATCTTAAACGACCAATGTCCATTGCGCAGGTAATAATTATAGGCTGTCTCCTCACATAAAATTGATATGTTAGTTACTGATAGCTGCGAAATAATATACACAGCTGGACTTACTCTCCAATGGAGAGTCTTGAGTTGTTGTTTTTTTTTAGGCAAAACTCACAGGCGCTGTCTCTGTATTTCTGTGTGTCTGTCTGTCTCATTGTCTCTGTCTGTCTGTCTGGCTAGCTGTCTGTCTGGCTCTCATCGTATAAATGATAACGGTCAAAAATATTTTGTTCGAGGCAGGAACTCTCTGGCTTTGTCTCTCTGTCGCCCTGTATATCTATCTGCCCCCCCTCTATCTCTCTCTCTCTCTCTCTCTCTCTCATCGTATGAATAACATCGGTCAAAAATCATTTTTCTAAGGTAGAAACTCTAGCTTTGTCTCTCTGTCGCTCTGTATATCTATCTGCCCCTCTCTCTCTCTCTCTCATCGTATGAAAAACGTCGGTCTAAAATCATTTTTTTCGAGGCAGGAACTCTCTGGCTTTGTCTCTCTGTATATCTATATGTCCCCTCTCTCTCTCTCTCTCTCCTCTCTCTCTCTCTCTCTCTCTCTCTCTCTCTCTCATCGTATGAATAACATCGATCAAAAATCATTTTTTCCGAGGCAGGAACTCTCTGGCTTAGTCTCTCTGTCGCTCTATATATCTATCTGCTCCCCCCCATCCCGCCCCCTCTCTCTCTCTCTCTCTCTCTCTCTCTCTCTCTCTCTCTCTCTCTCTCTCTCTCTCTCTCTCTCATCGTATAAGTAACACCGATCTCCTTACATAAATTGATATGTTAGTTACTGATAGCAGATAAATAATATACACAGCTCTCCTTACTCTCCATTGGAGAGTCTTGATGAGGGTTTTTTTTTGGGGGAGGGGTTAAAGGCAGAAACTCACTGGCGCTGTCTCTCTGTCTGTCCGTGTCTCTGTCTCATTGTCTCTGTCTGTCTGGCTGGCTATCTGTCTGGCTTTCTCTATTATCGTATAGATGACAATGGTCAAAAAATCAGTTTTTGATGTCACTGTCTCTGTCTGTCTGTGTAACTCTTTCTCTCTCTCTCCCTCCTCTCTCTCTCTCTCTCTCTCTCTCTCTCTCTCTCTCTCTCTCTCTCTCACACACACACATACATACATACATACACACACTTATCGTATAAATAATACCGGTCTCCTCATATAAAATTAATATGTTAGTTACTGATAGCAGGTAAATTATATACACAGCTCTCCTTACTCTCCAATGGAGAGTCTAAAGTTGTTTTTTTTCCGAGGCAGGAACTTTCTGGTGCTGTCTCTCTGTCTTTTCTGTGTGTCATTATATCTGTCTCTCTGTCTGTCTATCTGACTTGCTGGCTTTTTCTCTCATCGTATAAATAACATCGATCAAAAATCTTTTTTTATAAGCAGAAAATCTGTCTCTGTCCTATGTCGCCCTGTGTCTGTGTCTGTCTGTCTGTATGTTTGTCTGTCTGTCTGTTGGGTATTCAATTTTTTTAAACTCAGTTTTTTAAAAACACTTTTGTCATTTTTTTACATGCTGTAAATTCAATAAATATGCTAAATATTCCCTCCTGTAATGGATCCTCCCGGGTTCCAAAATCTCCAAGTCCTTGTATGTATGTATGTATGTATGATACAAGAATTGCATGAGGTCGACCTTGAAAAAATGTAACATCGATGAGAAGACCTGGGAGAGTAAGGCTTTGGACCGTGGGCAGTGGAGAAGAGCTTTACAGGAGGGCACAAAAAGGTTTGAGACCAACCGTATACAGCATGAGCAGTTGAAACGAGATATTCGCAAGAATAAAAAAGTAGACAACCAAGGGCTTCAAATCGGTCTACTATGTAACCAGTGTGGAAGGCTATGTCTGAGCAAGGCTAGCCTGATCAGTCACCAATCTGTGCATCAGTGGGATGGACTAATAAAATACCCTGTGCTCCCTGGAATTACCTGTAAATGTGGGAAGATGTGCAAGACTTTGGCAGGACTAAAGAACCACTTTCGTGCAACTCATTGTTGAACTTTTTTTGAAGCTCACCATTATATTCTTTGAACTGTTGAACATTTAAAAAAAAAATTTTTATATATCAAGCAATGGCAATACTTGAACACGAGTTTGCTGCCATCATGTATGTATATGCGTTGGGCAGGTCATGTTGTGCGTATGAGTGTTGCTAGATTACCAAAGCAACTCTTTTACGGTCAGCTGCATGATGGCAAAAGGCCACAGCATAAGCCTAGGAGGAGGTATAAGGATTGCTTAAATAACAACCTTGTGAAAATAAAAATAAATCCTGACAACTGGGAAAAGCTGGCATTGGAGAGAACTGACTGGAGAATTCATGTGGATGATGGCTGTACCAGTTTTGAAAGTGAAAGAATCGTGCATGAAAACCTAAAGCGTCAACTTCGAAAGGGTTACACCTGTCATATTGGAGTGAACATGGAGGGTTGGAAATGTCAGACATGTGGTCGAATTCTTCTTTCTAAGGCTGGATATGTCAATCATAGAAAATCTCACCAGGGTCAATTTATGAAAATTCCAGGAACAAACAATGTGTCTTGTGCAATCGGTAAATCGGCTTCTTGTCTTAAGAGACATATGGTGGTGCATAAGCATCACATTTTATCATCTGATTCTTCTGATTCAAAGGGAAGGACTTCCTATCTATGTTATATTTGCATCAAACTTTGTGGATCTGCAGCAGGTTTGATGAGTCATTTGAGGGCTCATGCAAGGAAGGGTTCTGATAGTGGAGTTATGGGATTTGTGAGGGACGGCAATGATCTGTAAAGTTTATGCTATTGTTTCATATATATATATATATATATATATATATATATATATATATATATTGCTATGCTATTTATGTATACCAACATCTCCGCTATATACAGGCTTTGTCAGCTGGGAACCTGGAGCAAGCTGATACTACAATTTTCCTGGGAAGGGTCTGAAAAACTACCATAATTCTGTCGATAAACTGGGCTTTTGTAGTACTGGCACGGCGATTGGTGTCTTTCTCAACAGCGTCCCAACATAATAACCCATGGGCTTAAGATCTGGGGAGTTCGGAGGCCAAACATTGGGATTGGTGTAGTCGTAAAAATTCGACTTTTCCCCGAGGTGCGGCAGGGGGCAAAATCCTGCTTCCATATATATGGCTTACCATTGGCTACCCTCATTATCCAGAGCTTGACTACAGTATTTAGAACCTTCACATAGGCATCTGAATTTAACCTGATACCCTTTCTGCATATTTTCGAGGAATTATGCTATACGAACGCAAACAGATTGTCTGTTATGTTATTTTCTTCTAGCCACAGCTTCGTAGTCTCTATTGCAATTCTCCAGTTCATGCCTGATTGTTTTTACAGTGTTCAGGGAGCATTGGACAGCAACCATAATCTCCTTATTTTGATGGCTGGCGCAGATCATCATGATACAAGTTATTCTCTTCCATGATTCAGGTGGGTTCCAGTCATCCATTCGATCTGTCATCACGTATATGAATGAAGAAGGGACCAAGCTTTTAAATGATGCGTAGTTTGTGTCAATACCTCCAACCTACGGAGAAAAAATGACCAAATAGAATACACCGACTCTGTAAAATAACTTATATTTCAATTGGAAATGATCCGAACCGGATTGAACTACATAGCCTGTGCAGGTTCATATGGAGGATGAGCTGTTGCCTATGCAGCAAATCCCCCTTTTCCAACCAACCAACCAACTTCATGGCTTCAGCATCAACATACTTCCACGACTCAAGTCTCATCTTTATATTAATACACGTGTTCCTTAATTGTGCGACCGTCATCATCTTGCAACACCCTCTAGTTAAAAATGAGACCGTCCAAATCTTCAAGATGGAATGCAAAAAAATGTAAATCTTGATTATCTGGTGTTGCTTATCCACCGAATTCTTACTTTATATGAGTATTGTCGCCTCAATTAAATGATGGACCATTCCGTTTTTATCATGAAGAATGAAAGGGAAGAAAAAGGACATACTACACAGAAAAAATATAATGCGAAAGAAAGAAAGAACGAAAGAGAGCAAGGGAAAGATGGAGATAGTGGGTGAGCGCGCGGAAGCGATAACGCTAATCTGTTTCAATCGAACATAATGAAAAGATGAAAAGAAGGAAAGAAAGAAAAAGAACAGGCGTGTGTGTGTGTGTGTGTGAGAGAGAGAGAGAGAGAGAAGAGAGAGAGAGAGAGAGAGAGAAATGAGAGAGAGAGAGAGAGAGAGAGAAAGAGGGGTTAAATCAAGATTATTATGCTTTTATATATTGAACTATTTTAGCAATATATCTTAAGTAAACATATCAAACGTTGTAATAATTGAATTATCATACTGTGGTATATCCACCGGTCCTGCTAGGAATTTATAGGTTCCGGTCATTCATTATATCTGTAATCACGTATATGAATGAAGAAGGGTCCAAGCTTTTAAATGATGCGTAGTGTGCGCCAATACCTCCAGCCCACAGAGAAAAATAACGAAATATATATATGTCAAATTTATCCCGAACACCCTGTACATATATACATAAAAAGCATAATAATTAAATTATCATACTGTGGTATATCCACAGGTTCAGTTAATAAAAAGAGTTAAATCAAGATTATTATACTTTTTACATATTGAACTATTTTAGCAATATATCTTAAGTAAACATATCAAACATTGTAATAATTGAATTATCATACTGTGGTATATCCACAGGTCCTGCTAGGAATTTATCAATATTGTTAACGAACCAACGAACCAGCCTTGTGTTTGTCCTTTCAGCAACAACCGATTCACACGTCTCAAGTCTCGTTTTTGTATTAACGTGAGAATAGGCGTGAAGAGGTTCATGTATTGTTATTGAAGAAACTCTTGTCGGGAACGTTTATGAACTCCTCTTGTCATATCTGTCATTCTACACAAGGGTTCGCTTTGATCTCTGATAATAAACCCCACCCCCACAAAACAACCTTAACAGCTAAACTTAATTATTTACTAGATAAATGGTAGAATCTACAACCGGTTTGTTTATGCATCCATAATTTTGTGCACACAGAACGATTCATGCGTAAAATGTCACAAATAAATATGATTGTCTAACATAAATTCTTATTCGATTTTTTTCTCTCTCTTTTCTTTCGTACACTTTTTTTTCTTTTTTTTTTTTTTTGAAAAAAATATGTAAGACAAGAGAAGTAAGTATCACAAATGAAGAAGGCCCTGTCGGCACGGGCTGTAGAATACACCGAATGAACCTCAGCAGATGGGTAAGACCATGGCTTGTAGAATACACCGACTGAACCTCTGCAGATGGGTAAGACCACGGCCCCATTGGGGCCACCTGTTATCGTGGGTGGCGACACGTGATGCCTAAAGATGGAATCCTGATGGGCAAGTAGTCCATGACATTCAACACTCTGACCCTTATTTCGAGGCAGAATCTTTCCGTCTCTGTTTCTGTCTGTCTGCCCCCCATCTCTGTCCCTGTCTCTGTCTCTCTCTCTGTCTCTCTCTCTGTCTTTGTCTCTGTCTCTGTCTCTGTCTCTCTCTCTCTCTTTCTCTCTCTCTCTCTCTCTCTGATAATCTGATATGGGCCTGCTTTGATCCCTGATAATAAACCCCACCCCCACAAAACAACCATAACAACTAAATTTAATTATTTACTAGGGGTAATTCCATGTCAAATCATTCAGGCCATGTCACCCACCCACTTCAATCTTTCTGAAATTTTGTACGGGTGTGGACTATGTTAAAGTTAGACATTCCCCAAACTTTGAGCTTCCAATTCCAAGAATTGGCGGAGTTATGACGATTCTTTTGTCTCTAAATTTGATGGGGGGGGGGTCGCGAAAAATGGCGACATTTTGTAATCTATTTTTGTCTGTAAAATGAGTTCTAGTGCTTCCCTACTACCAAAAATTGGTTTATAAAAGCATTTTTGCCCGGGGATCCGAAAATGCCATCGGAAAAGTCTGAAAGTTAACCAATTTTAAGTTATTGATGATTTTTAAAAAATGTTTTCATAGTAAGATCAATATCTCCATGTGGCATTGTATCTATGACAAATAGTTTTTCTATTATTATTTCATATCTATTTAACATTATTTGTACCAAAAAGATAGTTTGGTTTTTGCTCGGAAGCGAAGCTACAACATTTTGTTAAAATTTGTTAAAATTTCTCACTTCAATTTTGAATTAATTATTAATTAAAAATTGAAGGGGGTGGGTGAAAATTTAACTTTTTTTTCTGAATGATTTGATATTGAATTTCCCTTTGATAAATAATAGAATCTCTTTCTTTATTTTCCATTCTCTCTCTACTTTATTTCTTCTTCCTTCATTTTCTTTCATCCTTTACCATTTATCTGCCTTTCTTTCTTTCTTTCTTTCTTTCTTTCTTTATTTCATTTCTAATGTTCAATTCTCCTTTTCTCTTTCTTTTACTCTTTCTTTTTTCTTTTTTTTTTCTTTTCTTATCTTTCTTTCTTTCTTTTATTTTGTGTCTTTGTTACTTTTCTTTCTTTCTTTCTTTCTTTCTTTCTTTCTTTCTACTCTATCTTTCATTTCCTAATATTGTTCAATTCTCCTTCTCTTTCTTTTAACTCTTTCTTTTTTCTTTTTCTTTTTTCTTTCTTATCTTTCTTTCTTTCTTTTATTTGTGTCTTTGTTTACTTTTCTTCTTTCTTTCTTTCTTTCTTTCTTTCTTTCTACTCTATCTTTCATTTCCTAATATTGTTCAATTCTCATTTCTCTTTCTTTTACTCTTTCCTTTTCTTCTTTTTTCTTTTTTTTTATCTTTCTTTTTTCTTTCTTTTATTTGTGTCTTTGTTACTTTTCTTTCTTTCTTTCTTTCTTTCTTTCTTTCTTTCTTTCTTTCTTTCTACTCTATCTTTCATTTCCTAATATTGTTCAATTCTCCTTTTCTCTTTCTTTTACTCTTTCCTTTTCTTTTCTTTTTCTTTTCTTATCTTTCTTTCTTTCTTTTATTTTGTGTCTTTGTTACTTTTCTTTCTTTCTTTCTTTCTTTCTTTCTTTCTTTCTAACACCAAATTTGCTCTCTTTATCTGTCTTTCCTTCCTTAGTTTTCCTTTCTTCTCTTTTTCTATCTTTCTCTCCTTCTTTATTTTCCATTTCTCTCACTACTTTCTTCTTTTCTTCTTCCTTCATTTTCTTTCATCCTTTACCATTTATCTGCCTTTCTTTCTTTCTTTCTTTCTTTCTACTCTATCTTTCATTTCCTAATATTGTTCAATTCTCCTTTCTCTTTCTTTTACTCTTTCCTTTTTCTTTTCTTTTTTCTTTTTTTATCTTTCTTTCTTTTATTTTGTGTCTTTGTTACTTTTCTTTCTTTCTTTCTTTCTTTCTTTCTAACACCAAATTTGCTCTCTTTATCTGTCTTTCCTTCCTTAGTTTTCCTTTCTTCTCTTTTTCTATCTTTCTCTCCTTCTTTATTTTCCATTTCTCTCACTACTTTCTTCTTTTCTTCTTCCTTCATTTTCTTTCATCCTTTACCATTTATCTGCCTTTCTTTCTTTCTTTCTTTTCTCTTTCTTTCTTTCTTTCTTTTTAATACTGAGCGGAAAATATTAGGTCAATCAACTATGGCAAATACATCAGCCAATTTTCGCCAGATATTATTAAAACAATCAGGCAATATGAAAGGATAAAAGTAAGAATTTACAGACAAAAAATGGCTGCAATGTGCACACAGAACAATTCATGCGTAAAATGTTACAAATAAATATAATCACCTAACATAAATTCATAATCTTTTTTTCTTTTTCTTCTTTCTACTCTCTTTTCTTCGAACATAATGAAAGAAAGAGAGAGAGAGAGAGAGAGAGAGAGAGAGAGAGAGAGAGAGAGAGAGAGTTAAATCAAGATTATTATTCTTTTTACATATTGAACTATTTACCAATTGCTCTTAAGTAAACATATCAAACGATGTAAAAATTAAATTATCATACTGTGGTATATCCACAGATCCTGCTAGTACATTATTATTCGTCTTTTCTCCTCTGTTTTCTTCTTTTCTTCACAATCACCATTTTTTCTTCTTTTTTTTTCTTCTTTACTTTCTTAACTCCCTCGTTGTCGACATCGCCTTTATTCACTTTTTGTCATCTCTCTCTCTCTCTCTCTCTCTCTCTCTCTCTCTCTCTCTCTCTCTCTCTCTCTCTCTTTTCTTTCATTCCTTTTTTTCATTATGTTGGGTTGAACACATTAGAATTATTGGCCTCTCTCTCTCTCTCTCTCTCTCTCTCTCTCTCTCTCTCTATCTATCTATCTCTATCTATCTTTACTCTCTTTCTTTCTTTCTTTCTGATAAAAGGTGTAGCAAGATGATAATGGTCGTACTTTTAAGGAACACGAGTATTATATTATTATTATTCACTTTTGTCGTCTCCCCCCTCTCTCTCTCTCTTCCTTTCTCCCCCTCTCTCTCTAAGGGCAATCTCGGGATGTCAACCATTTGTCTTAATCTCGCGCTGTTCACATTACCGGTAGAATATGTTATCTGATCTGCTCGACGATCACCTGGAGTCGTTATTACTACTTATTGGTGCTTGCACACACTAATTATATGCCAATCACATCGCTCCTTTTGTAGACCATTCGCTTTGACACAGCAATCATTTCGCTGTTGTTGTTGTTGTTGTGGCTTTTGTTGATAGTGTTTTGTTGTTGTTGTAGTTGCGGTTAAGGAAGAAAAGTAAAAGATATATAATAAATAAACGCTAAAAGCAATATCTCTTCGACAGTGAGCATTACTGGTAACAACAACAAAAATTAGAATTAATAATAATAATAATAATAATAATAATAAACTGGTCTCCTAGCCAGGATTAGGTTGTTGGTTGGTTGGTTGGTTGGTTGGTTGGTTGGATTTTACGGTATATCAACCGTTTTGGATTATTGTATGCCAAAGACATATCTATTAATAATGGAGATTCGCTTCCGTTTTTTGTCTGTAACAAAAACTACGTCACTGCTTAGGTCACATTACCCAAAATCGTCATAACATAGAATAAATACACTTAAAATTTGAACATGCTTTTGTAGATATTGTTTTGTTGTTGTTGTAGTTGCTGTCACCCAGACTCCAGTGAAAGACCATCAGCTAACGCTGATGTGAAAACTCAAAAGGAGTAAATAATAATAATAATAATCCCGCATGTTCAAGATATCAGAACAAATCGTAAACTTCATTTCGAGAGCATGGTGATACCAATCATAAGTGGAGCACTTGGAACAGTCCCCAAGAACATAGAAACGAGACTGAGGAAACAGGAGATCAGAGTAATAATTGAGAACATCCAGACCACAGCACTGTTAGAATGTAGTGGAAGAGATTATAAGATAAAGTAAAGTAAAGTCATCGGGGCGGCCTAATGTCGGTATCAGCTAATCAGCGAGGGAGTCTATCCCCTTTTCACTAGCGCTAGACCAAGGAGATTGTTTTTGCATCTGAGGTGAAGCGCCACACCTACCGTCAGCTCCTTACTTTACCGCACAGATCCCTGTGCTACTCATACGCTGAGTTGGCGAGGGCCGGTATCGAACTAGGAACCTTGTGGTTTCAAGTCGAACGCTCTACCGACTGAGCTAAAAAAAAAAGAAAAAAAAAGAACTCCGTGAAAATCTATGAAAAACGAGAAACTGGAAAACTGAGAATAGAAAGAATTTTTTTGTTCTTTCTTTCCATCCGTATTTCAAAAAATCGTTGAGGGAACACACGAAATATTTTTTTTTAAAGAAGTGACGAAGCGGAAAAATATCAACGTAAGTTGACAGATGAGTACAAGTAAGGTAAGTATTTTCTTTTCTTTTTACCACGGTGGGGGTGCGGTGTGTGTGTGTGTGGGGGGGTAATATATTTAGGAAATACTTCACACAAAATCCTCACTGGTCACGTTTTGTGTATGATATGAAGTTGGTGGTCCTAATAGGTATAGAATGTTATCTTTTTACCTACCTACACACACACACACACACACTGACACACACGTGTGCGCAAACGTACACCACAAACAAACACCTACTCATACACACACACACAAACACGCGTAGATTGAGCTTAAAGGCTCAGTGCAAGGATTGAACTCACACAATGCTTATTTAAATAGCGTCCCATGACTATCACAACAAACAGTATCATACTTCTTTTATTTAGTTTCACAGTTAGAATAAGAACAGTCTATTATTATTACTAGCAAAATAAAAAACACCCTCCGGGCGATGTAAAAATAAATTTTTGAAGGATATTGCTTAAGGAGGTGGAAGTTAAATTAAATGTCGGAGAGTTTGAACATAAATCATGAAATCATCAAATTTATTAAAGGAGTAAAAAAACAAAAACAAGAAAAAACAATTTGAAATCGAAACTAAGTTCTATTAACTTTGAATATCTATTAAAATAAAACAAACTATATATAAATATATGATACTGGGGATGTATCTATTAAAACTTGTTTTAAAAAACAATGAGGACTGTCTAATGTGGCGTGCTCAAATTTTGAGTGTATTTTATTCTATGTTATGACGATTTTAGGTAGTGTGACGTAAGCAGTGACGTAGCTTTTGTTACAGACAAAAACCGGAAGCGAATCTCCATTATTATTATTATTATTATTATTATTATTATTATTATTATTAGCAAAAAACGGCCTCAGGGCGGTGTAAAGATATATTTTTTTAAATATATTGCTGTTATATACCTCTTTGTGACTGCTAGGTATATATATATATATATGTAAGAATGGAAAGGGAATTGAATCCGACAATATGAGGAAAAAATGAATAAAGAAAAGAAGTGTAGATGGATAAAAATGAATTTAATCGATATCACTTTTAATCGATATCACTTACACATGTGTTTCGGTCCGTTTATCAAAATGTATACGGATTACGCTATTATTATTATTAAAATAATCAGATGAAGTTGAAATAATAATAATAATAATAATAATAATAATAATAATAATAATAGGAAAAATGTAAAAATATTCCGTACACAGAGAGATTTTTTATGACTTTCATCAGAGTGAATTTTTTTATTTTTTGAGTAGAGACAAAAATCCGTTGGAGACAAAACAGAATTTTAAAATGTTCGAAAAAAGAATATTTTTTTAATCATTTTAGGAACGTAGAGACCGTTAAAAATTTGAAAGTTTTGGTGGGTGGATGATCGACATCCGTAGTTATTCCTCCATACTTAATTATTTGCTTACTTTCTGGAGTAACTGTCTGCTATTTCTTATTCTGTTTCTTGTTATCTGTAACTATCTTTATGGCTTCTTTTATTTCTTCTAACTTCTTGTTCTGGTCCTTCTGTTGTTGAACGTTCTGATTATACCAAGGTTGCCATTAGCTCTCAGAGACAACGTAAGGCATATATTTTTGTGATCACATTTTTATTGATTTCAGGACCAGACTTTATCCAGGATTCTTAACCCCAATGCGGGGAATGAAGCCGAGCTCATGCTTACATTAGGACGTCTCACTACTTAACTAACTCTTAGCTAACTGAACCTTCCGTTCCAACCGTTTCCGTAACCGGAAGGAGTCGGGTCATATCAAGGTTACAGGAACATCAATCACCTAACGGCTCGGATTTGAATTTCAACAACACCTTGATCCAAAATCTGTTCAAACACTAACCGTCTAAAAAAACGACGGTACTCATCAATATACACCCCATACGCCAATATCATGGGAAAGAAAAGAAGGAATTGAAGAGTGAAGAATGAAAGGGGGTGAAGAATGAAAGAAAAAAGGGAAGAGATGGGTAAATGAAAGAAAGAGAGAAAGAAAGAAAGAACGAAGGAAAGGAAGGGTGAAAGATATAAATGAAATGAATGAAAGAGAGGAAGGATAACAGAATGACAAAAAGTGAAAGGAGTGAATAATGAAAGAAAAAACCAGAGATGGTTGTGAAAGTGAAGTGAAGAAAGAAAGAAAGAAAGGAGGATGGAAGGAAAAAGAAAGAGTGAAAGAAGGGAAGAATGAAGGAGGAGGGTGAAAGATATAAATGAAATGAATGAGAGAGGAAGGAAAGACAAAAAGTGAAAGAAAGTGAACATTGAAAGAATATTTATATATTGTTTAGCAAATTGTACGTGGGAAGAAAGAAAGAAAAAAAGTGAAGAATGAAAGGAAGAAAACAAGTGAAAGAAAGGATGAGATAAAAGGAAAGAAAATGGAAAGGAAGAAAGGAAAGAAAAATTTAAGAGAAAAAGGAAGGAAGAGAGAAAGAGAGGAAGGAAGGAAGAGTGAAAGAGAGGAAGGAAAGAAAAGTGGCGTTTTGGTGTGGGTTTTTTAAAAATTTCAATGTCAGAGGGTTTGTATTACAAGTAAGTGAAATCATTAAATCAACCAAAAGAATAAAAAAACAACAAAACATATGCAACACAAGGTGAATTTCTTAAGCGGAGTTTAACAGGTTTGAATTCAGAGTTTTGAAATATGTATATTTGGGCAGCATTGTTTCATTTATACATATAGAATAAAACAAAACAAATGTCTCCTGTTTAACAAGTTTATCTTTTATCTTTTCAAGTTTTCTGTCCAACTTTTTTTATATTTGGATGGAAATGGAGTTTTCCTTCTCCTAGACTGGTTACCTAAATGTTATGACTGAGTTTATTAATGAACAGCATTGAATTCGGTAAAGGTTAACAAATAGGTTTATCACCTTTTGGTACATGAAAAATGTAGTAAGCAGCAAATCGTGAATTTCAAAGAATTGTTGAGGAACGATAGTCTGTTGAATATCATGTTGAATGAATACGAGAACAATTCACTACGAAATAACGACAAGAGTATTTTATTGTCTGAACAAACTTAATGGAATAGAAATACAAAACATAATCCTTTTATAAAATAGTTTCTAATGGCTTTTTATAGTAAAAATAATTTCCAATGCAATCTTATAGTAAACATCATTCCATGTATTTTTATAGTAAAAATAATTTTCAATGCATTTTTTATAGTAAGATTTATTCTAATGGATTTTATAGTAAAATTCATCTCCCAATGCATTTTTATAGTAAAAATCATTTGCTTTGCATTTTTATAGTAAACATCATTTTCCAATACATTTTTATAGTAAAATAATTTCCAATGCATTTTTATAGTAAAAATCATTTCCAATGCATTTTTATAGTAAAAATCATTTGCTTTGCATTTTTATAGTAAAAATCATTTCCAATACATTTTTATAGTAAAAATCATTTCCAATGCATTTTTATAGTAAAAATCATTTCCAATGCATTTTTTTAGTAAAAATCATTTCCAATGCATTTTTATAGTAAAAATCATTACCATTACCAATGCATTTTTATAGTAAAAATCATTTGAAATGCATTTTTATAGTAAAAAATAAATAGAATCAAACACGCAGTTCTTCAAACAACAGTGATGAATACTCTGTTAGCAAGACTAGCTGTCAAAATATGTCAAAAACTTTTAAATCGAAAATTTAAACTCGTAATGAAAAACGGATATACGCTAACCTAAACCGGATACACTTAGATATACAAACAACTTCAAACTTAATTTTAGAAGATTATGTCTTTTCCTTGTTTGTAAATAATGTTCTTGTAAAACTTTATACGTTAGACAACTTTAAATATACTAGCAAAATAAAAAAACACCCTCCGGGCGATGTAAAAATACATTTTTGAAAGATATTGCTTGAGGAGGTGGAAGTTAAAAATTAAATGTCGGAGAGTTTGAACCATAAATCATGAAATCATCAAATTTATTAAAGGAGTAAAAAAAAAAACAATTTGAAATCGAAACTAAGTTCTATTAACTTTGAATATCTATTAAAATAAAACAAATTATGTATAAATATATGATACTGGGGATGTATCTATTAAAACTTGTTTAAAAAAAAACAATGAGGACTGTCTAATGCTGCATGCTCAAATTTTGAGTGTGTTTATTCTGTTATGACGATTTATGACGGGTATAGTGGCGTAGGCAGTGGCGTAATTTTTGTTACAGACAAAAACCGGAAGCGAATCTCCATTATTAATAGATGTTAAAATAAACCAAAATTTATATAAATCAATAATACCGGGAATGTATTTATTAAAACTTGTTTTAACAAACAATCTAGATCATTTAATGTTGCGTACTTAATTTCTGATTATGTATAATATAGGGCTGTTCTTTATTCTATGTATTAACGATTATGTCTATAAATTAAATACTCATTGATAAACTATAGAATGGGGGAAATCAACAAGCTCCCGCCCAGGGGGAACCAAAAACAAGCGAGTTCTCTGTCTTCTCACAAGTCAGACCCTCTGTTGGTCAACACATTCTTCGTCTAGCAGCTGGAAAATCCGTCGTCGTAGTCGAAATAATCTTTAGCAGTTCAAAATCACATTTCCTATTTAGTTTTGTTTCTGTTCGACTAAAATCCATTTCTTTACTGAAAAGCGCTTCGTCGTCGACTGCTTCTGCTGCTGCTGACTGCCCAGCGCTCGACTCACTTGTTATTTTATGGGCATATTAGCCAAACATACGGGCACATCAGTCGAACCTCGCGTCCGTCCAGTGCCTAAAACGCATTTGTTTTTGCATGCGGGAGGACGCGAGTTCGATCCTGGCAGGCAAGACAGTGTCTTGCTCTTTTTCCTTTCTCGTTCTCCGTCACATAAACTTACGCAATTCCTGGAGAGTATTGTGACATAAACAGTGACGTAGTTTTTGTTACAGACAGACACCGAATCTCCATTATAATAAGATTTCAGTCCATGTGAGTTTTTCATACCAGCGTAAACTGATGGTCTTTCACTGGAGTCCCTTCAGGTCTGATTTTCAGTTCACCTAGACTCTTTCCAAACCTTAGGGAACGTTCCAAGGACACCAATGATAATAGGTACGACCCATATCTTCTTGTTCCATACAGTTGTTTCAGCCCTCTGGCCAGGTCAAAGTACTTATCTATCTTTTCATGTTCATTCATTTTCACTCTGTGATCCGTCGGGATGGCAAAATGCATGCGATAACAAGTTCTCTTCTTCTTGTTAATTAACATTAGGTCTGGTCTTCCAACCGGGATTAGGTGATACGTCTGTATCTCAAACTCTAAGAGAATTTTATACGTCTCATTCCCCAAAGCAGATTCTGGTTTGTGCATATACCATTTTGTAGCAAGGTGAAATTTTATTGTTATTTCACTTTTTGTGAGTTTTTCACACGATCGTAAGCTGATGGTCTTTCACTGGAGTCTCCCTGAATGGAGGCTATCTGTTTGCCGTGGGTTGACATGCCGTAAAATCCAACCAACCAACCAACTATGTCTTCTTTCCTTCCTCTTTCTTTCTTTCCTTCCTTCTTCATACAAAACGCCGTGTCACAAGAGCACGCAAAAATCGCCACACCCTCTCTGCCCAAAATGGGCCACTTTTATGGTGAAAGCAGGAGTTGCAATGCACCATGGGCCATTACCCATAGTGCCTTTCAATATCAATAAAAGTGTCTTCTCTGCCCCCCTTCCAACTTTTCAACATTTCTCACTCCGACCGGACTCCACGACACACCGCCCCGACCACATTCCTTTCTTCTTCGCTACATTTTCTCCCTGCAAGCCATGCACCGGAACCGTTTTGAGTCAGGTAGGTTTGCCTCGTCATTACACCAACCAAACCCTATTGGCTGTGAATTGACATACCGAAAAATCCTCTCTCCAAAGGGACCTTCTACTGACTGTGGGTTGCATAAAATAATACCCATACCATAATGGGGGCCACCTGTTGTCCGTGGGTTGATATGCTGTAAAATCAACCAACCAACCATCCACCCAACCAATAATTTTGTTTTTATACAACGCCGGACAGAAACGAAACAAAAGTTACAAATTCGTTCTCTCAAATGCTAATGAGACGAATTTATAAAGTCGCTGTCTTGTCTTTGTCTCAGTTTGTCTCTTACTCTCCTTTCTTGTAAGAGCTCATCCAGCCTTTCCCTTACTCTCCTTTTTTTGTAAGAGCTCATCCAGCCTTTCTCTTACTCTCCTTTTTTCTGAGCACGACCCGAATTTAGTATCAATTCCTACCAGCTTCATCCCTTCATCATTCTGCGTAGAGAAAATGCTGATAAATTATCAATGAAAGGTCGAATGTTGACACGGAGGGTGTGTGAAAATAGGGGTTTGGGCCGGAACGACAGAAGAGGAGAGTAAGGGTTCATTCTAAAGGGATAGTAACGGTAAGTGAGATTGTGGGAATGAGAAGTGACAGGGGAGAGCAGACAATGTCCAATGATTGCTGATAGCGGAGACGTCACCACAGCAAATGGATTAACTGTGGAATCGAGAAACAGATCTTCAAAACAACAATTCGTTTTGTATTCCTTCACGAATTTGGTGATTTATTTTATTTTTATTTTATTTTTAAATTTCTTATTATTTTCTTTACTTTATTTTACGTTTTAATTCTTTTTGTCAATTTTGGTTGACTCTTCTCTTTCTTTCCATCACAATCGTTTTCTCCTTCATTGTTTCTCTTCATTTCCTCTTTCTTTTTCATTCCCTCTTTCTTTTTTCTTTCTCTCTTTCTCTCTCTGTCTCTTCTTTCTTTCTTTCTTTCTTTCTTTCTTTCTATTCACCCTGTATCTCCTCAGTGGCTAGAGCATTTGTATAGGAATCGAAAGGTTCCGGGTTCGATACCACTAGTTTCTATACTATGCAATCATATGACGAATATGTCCCAATATGTATTTTCTTTTCTTTTCTGTTTTTTCTTTTGTATTCTTTCTTTCTTTCTTTCTTTCTTTCTTTTCTTTGTTTTCTTTCTTTGTTTTCTTCCTCATTCCTTTCTTTTCTATTCTTTTTGTTCTTTTCTTTCTATTCTTTTCTTTCCTTTTTCTTTCTTTCTTTCTTTCTTTTCTTCTATTTTTCTTTTCTTTTCATTCCTTTCTTTCTTTTTCTTTCTTTCTTCTTTTAATTGTCTTGTTTTGTTTTCTTTTTTCTTTTTTTATTCTTTCTTCTTTCTTTCTTTCTTTCTTTTTTTCTTTGTTTTCTTTCTTTGTTTTCTTCTTCGTTCCTTTCTTTTCTATTCTTTTTGGTTCTTTTCTTTCTATTCTTTTCTTTCCTTTTTCTTTCTTTCTTTCTTCTTTCTTTCTTTCTTTCTAATTTTTCTTTTCCTTTTCTTTCCTTTCCTTTTTTCTTTTTTCTTCTTTAGATTTGTCTTGTTTTGTAGTTTTTTCTTTTTTATTCTTTTCTTTCTTTCTTCTTTTCTTTGTTTTCTTTCTTCTTTTCTTCTTCGTTCCTTTCTTTCTATTTTTTTTCTTTCTTCGATTCTTTCTTTTTTCTTCTTTCTTTCTTTCCTTTCTTTCTTTCTTTCTTCCTTTCTATTTCTTTTCTTTTCTTTCCTTTCCTTTCTTTCTTTCTTTCCTTTTCTTTCTTTTGATTTGTCTGTTCGTTTTGTTTTTCTTTTTTATTCTTTTCTTTCTTTCTTCTTTCTTTTTCTTTGGTCTTCTTTGTTTCTTCTTCGTCCTTTCTTTTCTATTCTTTTTTTTTTTTTCTTTCTATTCTTTTCTTCCTTTTTCTTTCTTTCTTTCTTCCCTTTCATCTTTCTTTTCTTCCTTTTTCTTTTTTCTTTTTTAAGGATTTGTTTTGTTTGTTTCTTTTTCTTTTTTTTATTTCTTTTCCTTTCTTTCTTTCTTCTTTCTTTCTTTTCTTTGTTCTTTCTTTGTTTCTTCTTCGTTCTTTTCTTTTCTAATTCTTTTTTTCTTTTCTTTCTATTCTTTCTTTCTTTCTTTCTTTCCTTGTCTTTCTTTCTTCTATTTTTCTTTTTTCTTCTTTCTTTTCTTTGAATTTGTTCTTGTTTGTTTTTCTTTTTTATTCTTTCTTCTTCTTTTATTTTCCTTTCTTTGTTTTCTTTCTTTATATCTTCTTCGTTCCCTTTCTTTCTAAATTCTTCTTTTCTTTTCTTCTATTCTTTTCTCTCCTTTTTTTTCTTTCTTTCTTCCTTTTTCTTTTTTTTTTCTTTTCTCTTTCTTCTTTCTTTCTTTCTTTGATTTTCTTGTCTTTGTTTTCCTTTTTTTTCTTTTCTTTCTTTCTTTCTTCTTTTCTTTCTTTTCTTTGTATTCTTTCTTTGTTTTCTTCTTCGTTCCTTCTTTTCTATTCTTCTTTTCTTTCTATTCTTTTCTCTCTTTTCTTTCTTTCTTTCTTTCTTTCTTTCGTATTTTTCTCTTCTTTTCTTTCTTTCTTTCTTTCTTTCTTTTGATTTGTCTTGTTTTTGTGTTCTTTTTCTTTTTATTCTTTTCTTTTTTTCTTTTCTTTCTTTCTTCTTTCTTTCTTTACTTTCTTTCCTTCCTTCTTTAGTTTAGTTTCTTTCTTTCTCCTTTCCTCTATTTTTTCTCCTCTTCGCTTTTGTTTTTCTCCTCTTTTTCTCTTTTCTGTCTTTTGTTTTATTTATTTTCTTTGCTTTGATTGTCTTGTTTTCTTTTCTTTTTATTCTTTCTTTCTTCTTTCTTTCCTTTCTTTCTTTCTTCCCTTTACTTTTTCTCCTCTCTCATTTTTTTGTTTAGTTTTTTTTTCCTTTCTCTCTCTTTCTTTGATTTTTTTCTCGTCTTTTCATTTGTTATCTATTTATCCTTTTCTTTCGTTATACTACTTTTTTTTTTCCTCTTTCTTCTTCCTTCCTTCTTTCTTTTTCTTTCTCTTTCTTTTCCTTTCCTTTTGTTCATTTCATTTTCCCTCTTTCTTTTTCTCCCTTCCTTCCCCCCTTCTCTTCTTTCTTTCTCCCCTTTCTTTCCTTTCCTTCCTTCTATCCTCCTTTCTTTTCTTTGGGTTTCATTCAAATTTTCTTTTTTCTTTCTTTCTTTCTATCTTTCTCCCTTCCTTTCTTCTTTTTCTTTCTTTCTTTTTCCTTCTTTCTTTTGTTTCTTCATTTTCTTTCTTCTTTATCTTCCTTCCTTTCCTTTTTTTCTCCCTCCTTCCTTTCTTCTTTCTTCTTTCTTTCTTTTGTTTCATTTCATTTTCTTTCTTTCTTTCTTTCTTCTTTTCTCCTTCCTTTCTTTCTCCTTTCTTCCTTTCTTCTTTTGTTTCATTTCATTTTCTTTCTTTCTTCTCTTCCTTTCTCTTTCTCCCTCCTTTCTTTCTCCTTTCTTCCTTTCTCTTTCTTTTGTTTCATTTCATTTCTTTCTTTCTTTCCTCCTATTCTTCTTTCTCCCTTCCTGTTCTTTTCCTTCTTCCTTTCTGTTTTTCTTTTGTTTCAATTTCATCATTTCTTCCTTTCTCTTCCTTTCTTTCTTCTTTCTCCCTTCCTTTCTTTCTTCCCGTTTTCTTTCCTCTTTTCCTCCCTCTTTCTTGTTTTTTTCCTCTGGTTTCCTCACATTTCATTTTCTTTCTTTCTTCCTTCCTTTCTTTCTTTTTCTCCCTCCTTTTTTCTTCTTCCTCTTTCTCTTTTTTCCTTTTGTCTTCATTTCATTTTTCTTTCTTTTTTTTCTCT
>CM042173.1:2534618-2557118 GCA_023376005.1 Doryteuthis pealeii | reverse complement strand
CACTGGAGTCTGAGTAACAAGTCTCCTCAGATCTCTAGAACCATTCTGAGTATTCTAGCTGATTTTAACAATGCTGTTGTCTGGATGGTCTCAATTTTCCCTCTGATTTCCAGTTCCTCTAGTCTGTTTTCTAAGATTTTGGGGACCGTCCCACATCTACAATTGGTATCACTTTTACCCTTATATTCCATTGGGAAAGGTATGAATCCTACTCTCCCTCCAGCTATGGGTAAATAGCAGGGCAGACTGGACTCTTTAACCATGGCTAGGTAACCAGTCTAGGAGAAGGAAAACTCTGAATTCAAACCTGTTAAACTCCGCTTAAGAAATTGACTTTGTGTCGCATCCTGCTCGAGCTTGGTAAATATATATATTCCATTTTTTTTTCAATTCTCTGCAAGGTCCATTTATTTGTTTATCTTTTCATTTTCCTTGATCTTCACCCTGTGATCTGCTGGAACTGAAAAATCTACCAGTTGACAAATTATCTCTTTCTTGTTAATCAATACTTAGTCTGGTTGAGATGAGGTTTATCTCAAAGTCCCAGATTATTCTTATAATTATTATTATTACTAGCAAGAATTTGCTCCCCCCCCCCCGGGCGTAAGTATGTAAGTTTTAATGTAATGAAATACATTAAATTCGAAAAAGTAACGAATTTAAATAAGAACACATATAAAAAGATTACACTTATTTTAATTATATTCTAATTGATTTCTATATAAAAAAGGATTCACACGGTGGATTTTAATACGTTGGAGAATAAAACAATAATATTAGATATCAATAACACCAACCAATTAATTAATAAACCCGGTTTTGTTCAGACCAGTATGCAAATTAATCACACTATATATTATGTAAACCTTTATTTCTTAGTGATATATAAGACATATTGCAGATTTTTTTAAATGTACTAATGACATGAACTGTTTTGAGGCAAATCTGACTCAGATTTTCATAGAGACATCGTTAATAAATAATATTTATTCTAGTATTAATGATTTTGACTATAAGTTAGATACTCATTGTAAACGTACATAATTCCTGAGGGTATTGTGATGTAAGCAGTGAAGTAGTTTCGGTTACAGACAGACAGGCAATCCATTGTAATAAGATGATACAAGATATGTAATTTCTTTTATAATAACCTATATCAACTTAGAAATAAAAAAAATAGGAAAAAAAACAATTTAGTGCGTTGTATTATTCAGATTTTTCGGACTGCTGTCCTCATCTTTATTTAACCTCATCTTTAACATTTTTTCAACGATATGGCGGTGAGTTGGTATGACATGGGTTTTAGGGTAGGTCGACTTTTCACTTTTTAAAAATATCAAATTACATGAAACACCAAAAATTTGTTTATTAATCTATTAAGTACTGATACCAAAAATGAGATCTTGAACTTGTACCAATTTTTGAAGAAATAGCATCAAAGATCGTAGACAAAATTGCACTGAAAAATCCTCGGTTTTGCAATAATGGGGAGGGCATATTTTGGATTTGAACTTTAGTTATAATTTCGTCATTCAATTTTATTTTGATAAAATGACAACATTCTCTGGTTTAAATACTGAAATTGTTAGATTCTCTGATCATTTAGGGGGGGGGGGCACATTTTGCAAAACCGAGAATTTTTCAGTGCATTTTTTATCTACGATCTTTGATGTTATTTTATCAAAAAAATTGGTACTTATGAAATATCTCATTTTTGGTATCAGTAGTTAATCGACCAATATACAATTTTCAGTGTTTCATGAAATTTCATATTTTAAAAAGGGGAAAAGGGTGGATTCATTGCCCGGTGCCTGAGGCGGCCCCTTGAGGGATCAACGCATTTTTTGCACCCGCCTGCCATGAGCTTCGGTTCGTGGATGGTCCCACATTAATAGGGCCTTGTACCTAACCCGTACACGTGGGGTACGTGGTAAAAATCAACTTTTTGTGGAGAGACCTATTGTCCGTAACAGCCGGACAGCGAGGGAGTCGATCCCCCTTTTTGCTAGTGCTAGACAAAAGTTTATATTTGCTGAGATAGGGCGCACAGATCAGATTACCCAAACTACTCGTGCATCGAGTTGGCGGGAACCAGTACCGAACTCGGAACGTAGCGATTCGTAAGCGGATGCTCTACCGACTGAGCTAAACCAGCTCCTTATAATTTATAGTGGAACATTGTACAATCAAAACAGATATTGTTAGCTGTTATTCATTGCCAACTGTTACATAATTATTGGATCCCTAATGCTTTTATAAGGTATTGTAGAAATCATAATGGCGATTAGTACAGCCGGCCTTGAGAGTGAGTGACAGCGCTTGACCTCACTCTGACCTTTGCTTTCCGGGGATAAACCGTGAGAACCGGAACCCCGATAGAAGGCCCTTCCGGTTTAAGGATACTAAGTAATCAAGTTAGAAGTTAGGAGCCGAGCTAGCAACATGTAAGCCTCATCTGCGCAGATTGTCTGGGTTGGGGATTTATAATTAAAGTAACATCAACGTAAATCGAAGTCTTGTGTTTATTACTAAAAACTAACAATGACACAGGGCTTCTGATACGGAGTGATCCCTACCAGAAACCAGACCGGAATCCCCATACAAGAAAGACCCGAACTCAATAGAAGAACAGAACTTAGAAGATATACCAGACCAAGATGTTAGAAGATAGACGATCAGAATAGCAAAGCCGGCCAGAAGAAGATACGCCCAGAGTAAGAAGTAAGAAAGGTATATAACGTTATATAGATTTGGTAACGTGAAAACGCAAGTATATAACACAACTTCTACAGATTTATACCTGGGCTGGTATCCAGGCGCGTAATAGTCTAAATAACCCCCACTGCCTTGTGGTTATCCTCTGGATAGGAAAAGGCTAAGGGAGAAAACCCTGACAGAAATCACGGCTTGGACTCCGTTAGGCAGTTCAGTGTGTAAAACACTAACTGGCAACTCCTGCAGCCAAACTGACGACGAATGTAGTGGTTCACCATTCCTTCGGATCACGCCAGCAAGGCAGAGAGGGGGGCCCTGTCACTTGGGCAACCCAGGGCCTCCATACATCTTGCCCAGGCTCTTTTTTTTCTTTTTTTTTTGTGCCCTGTAACCTGACATATAAAATTAAACTCATGCGCACCCATGTTATCTCCTGAGCACTTGTGAATACTGGACCCTAACTTCTGACCCCCCAAGAAACACATTGCAACCCTTAAGATGAGAGATGCAAGATCTTGAACGTCCAATACAGAGGTCACACACTGAAGAGGTCAGAGAAAAAAAGAATAAATTTGAGTCACATGACAGCCTTCGAGACACGTGACAGCTTGCTTAACATTGTGAAAAGAAAAGAAAAAAATGATGCAGGTTTGTTGGATGGACATTTGACGAGATCTCCAGAACTGGCAAAAAACCATCTTGCAAGGCACAGTGCCCGGATGAAGACGACGAGTTAGCGTGGGGAGATAACATCTGGGGATGAATAGGCCTGTTTTTGGCCGGGTCAAAGAATGCAACTCATCACCGTGATATATTGGGTGGGTAATTGTCAAAGATTCACCAGTGGTGACATTACAACCACAACTTGGATGACGTGAATTATTATTATTATTATAATTATTATAATATAAAATATATATATATATATAATATATATATATATATATATATATATATATATATATATATAGTGAAATATTTAAAAAAAAACACTGGTTCAAATTAAATGAGTGATAATTATTCAGCCAACGCTGCAGTGTTTCAATCTGTTTAAACGAACTGATCAACAAAAACTATCACATTCTCCTTATTATTTTGTGATAAATTTTCCTTTTCCTTATATCAACAAAAGCCCTGAAGAAGATCTACTGAACAGATTGAAACCCTGCAGGGTTGGATGAATAAATATCACTCATTTTATTTGAACCTGTGTTTTTTCAAATTTTTCACTATATTACATACCGTCAGATTGACTTCCATTTTTTCTCTTCACACATATATATATAATATATTTTTATTATTTTTTTTTTTTGGGGGGGGGGATTTGTGCTTAATTAAAGTCGTACATAATTTTGAAAATTAATTAATTGATAATTAATGAATTAGGCGGGTATACCTATTCAAATGTAAGGCTAAACAAATCGAGAAAATTTGTTTAGCCTTACATTTGAATAGGTATACACGCCTAATTCATTAATTATCAATTAGTTAATTTTCAAATTTGGTACGACTTTAACTAAGCACATATTCTCCCCCCTCCCCAAAAAAAATTGTCGGCTAAAAAGCACATCAAACACATTGTTTGTTTACTTCATGTATGTATATATATATATATATAATATATATATATATATATATATATATATATATATAAAATTAATAGATTGTAAATTAATAGGTGGGTAAAGAGATCATGTTGTTTTTTTTCCTGATGTACACACCTAAAATCTCTTTTCTGCAAAGGATTTCTTTAAAGAAAATCTTCACATAAAATTGGCGCCTTTTATTTAGTGGAATATTTAGATATTTGTTTTGTACTTAGGATACGGTTTGATTTCGAATTACTTAATCTCTTCCGGCGCGAAAAGCCGTAAAAGAAAAGAGATCTTTGAATTAGTGTAGAGTCAAATCAAGCGTATAAGTGACATACGTCTGCCTTTTGGGAGTAAATTGCTTGATGTTTGGTCATCATATACTTTAAAAAAAGAAAATCTTCTTTTCTTACTCCATTAAAACATCCTCTGATCTTGTTATAAACAAAGCGTAACTGATATTCTCTCTCTCTCTCTCTCTCTCTCTCCTCTCTCTCTCTCTCTCTCTCTCTCTCTCTCTCTTCTCTCTCTCTCTCTCATACACACACACACAAGCACACACATACACACATACAAACATACAGACGCACATACGCACACTCGCCCCCACGCCTGTAGGTACGTATTACAATCTATGTCTATATTCAAATAAGGATTTGTATAAAACTCAGAGGGACTGGTTTAGTTCAGTTGGTAGAACACCCACCTGGTAATCGCAAGGTTCCTGGTTCGATACCGACCCCCATCCACTCAGTGCCTAAGTAGCACAGATTGGGTAATATGTGCGGTTAAGTGTGGAGCTGACAGAAGGTGTGGCGCTCTACCTCACCAAAAACAATCTCCCTGGTCTAACCCTAGTGAAAAGGGGATAGACTCATTCGTTGTTCGGCTGATACCGACAATAGGCCACTCTGACAACTTTTACTTACATATAATACATTAGAATAGAATTCTGTCTGCTTCAGAATTGCATCAATAATTTTAAATGAAGAATGAGGTACCTAAGAAAATTCAGAAGAAGCTTATATATATATATATATATATATATATATATATATATTATAAAAAAAGAAGGTCCGCAAAATGTATTATGTTTTCAGAAAAAATTTTTTAATTCTTTTTATCTTGCATATGCAACACGTGTTTCAGATCTTCTGGTATCTTCTTCAGGCTTGATTGATAATATATATATATATATATATATATATATATATATATATATTATATATATATATATATAATATAATGTGGTCGAATTTTGCTTTCTAAGGTTGGATATGTCAATCATAGGAAATCCCACCAGGGTCAATCCATGCAAATTCCAGGAACAAACAATGTGTCTTGTACTATCTGTGGCAAAGTCTGTAAGTCAGCTTCTGGACTTAAGAGACATATGGTGGTGCAAAAGCATCAAATTTTATCATCTGATTCATCTGAATCATCTTATTCATCGGGAAGGAAGTCCTTTCAATGCCATATTTGCATCAAACTTTGTGGATCTGCAGCGGGTTTGATGAGTCATTTGAGGGCTCATGCAAGGAAGGGTTCTGGTGGTGGAGTTGTGGGATTGTGAGGGACGGCAATGATCTGTAAAGATTATGCTATTGCTATATATATATATATATATATATATATATATATATATTGCATTTCACATAGCGTTAATACCCTTGGGAAAGGTATGAATCCATATATTCTCCCTCCAGCTATGGGTAAAATAGTAGGGCAGACTGGGTTCTTTAACCTTGGGTAGGTAGCCAGTCTAGGAGAGGGAAAACTCTGAATTCAAAATTCCAGTCGTGGATTGGGTTTGTGGCTTTCGTGCACCAATTCTTTCCTATCGACTGTGCCAAAAATTGCGGATGGTCCAACACAAGCCTTCACCACTATAAACAAATCACTGTGTGGGTTGTTTATTGTATGAATCCTCATGCGTCGAAAATCAACGAGAGAGTCCATAATATGTATACCAACGTCTCCGCATGAGCAGGATGCGACACAATGTCAATTTCTTAAACGGAGTTTAACAGACTTTAATTCAGAGTTTTCTTTCTCCTAGACTGATTGCCTAACCAAGGTTAAAGAGCCATGTCTGCCCTAGTATTTACCCATAGCTGGGGGAGAGTAGTTTGATGCATACCTTTTCCAAGGGTATTAGCGTTATGTGAAAAGCACCTCCATAACTACCTTTACTAAGACGCTACCTTATATATATATATATATATATATATATATATTATATATATATATAGAGAGAGAGAGAGAGAGAAGAGAGAGAGAGAGAGAGAGAGAGAGAGAGAGAACAAAACAATACATAAATACATATATATCCATATATACGCATATCCAATATGGATATGCGTATATATGGATATATATGTGTTTATGTATTGTTTTGTTCTATATATATATTAAACGTTTTATCTATTAATCTTCTTATTTTCTAAACATATATATATATATATATATATATATATATATATTAACAATGGAAAGGAGTAACCCTTTCCATTGTTAAAATAAATTTTTGCTCTACATTGTATTGAGCACTTTGTATTTGTTTTTTCTCAATCTTAGCCTCTGGATACTGTGCGCTTCCAACGATCGTACTCATACCCACCGGTAAGCTACTACTTATACATTTACAAATATATATATATATATATATATATATATATATATATATATATATATATATGTAGAAAGTTTGTAGAAAAAAGAAGATGTTAAAAGTTTTGCTGACAGAAAACTGTTTCGACCATATGAAGAGGTCTTTTTAACGGAAAAACGAAATAAATATATCATTAATCACGAGGCACAGAACGCTCTCGATCAGTACCGGAATTTTCAAAAAAACTTTAAACATCTTGTTGTTTTTTCTACAAACTTTCTACACATATTGTCGGATTCATATCTATTTTACCTTTCATATATATGTATATATATATATGAGTATAGGTAAAAGATATGAAAACACCACAAAATGCTGTTAAAGTGAAAACATTTTATAACATATTCCTAGCTGATATTGAACAATAATGTTTTCACTTTAACAGCATTTTGTGGTGTTTTCATATCATTTTACCTATATTCATACTGTCGGATTCATTTCCTTTCTTTTAACTTATATATATAAAAAGTTAGGGTAGCGTCGACATGGAGTTAAAGGTACCTGGTTATTGATCGTTCCTCGCCTATGCGATTTTCAGACCAAGCACTTGGCCTCCTGAAAATCGCATAGTCGAGAATATCTATATATCAGCAAGTTTTGATATATCTATGTTCAGAGTGACGTAAATATATCTAGGAAGGAAGTACAGCGTTTGAATAGCAACAGTGTTTGATCCTTGTAAATTCAAATGTGCCCTTTAAAAGCAAAACATACTGATTGATTTGCCCCTTCCGCGACATGATTTGGCCTTTAAGATTTTTAATCAATTGGTTTTGTTCAATCACGAATGTAGACAGAGAATGAAGCTGCATACAATAATGTCTCATCCGTAGGGCTGAATAGGAACACCTGCCCAGTATACGGCAAGGTGTGACAGTCACTTAGTTTGTTGACTAGACACGTGAAAGGTCGTTAAAATGTCACATATGCGAACGAACCTGCACTTCAAAAGCTGGCCTGCCGAGTCATCTGCGCAATAAAGAAATCTTAATTGGAGAGATGGTCAATAAAGAAATTGGAAAGTGCACTAAAATTAGAGAGATGTGCAATAAAGTGCACTAAAATTAGAGAGATGTGCAATAAATTGCTCTAAAATTGAAATCTTATTTCCTTCAGTGACAACCATTTTGATGTGTGATACATGTTCCTGTGTTGGTAATTATACCTGTCCCAAACAAAATGCCATTACTTTTTTACTCACCCTCGTAGATTGTAAAAATTAATATAAATATATTGAGTTCTTATGTGTATTTTATACAGGGAGTGGAGGGTTTGTAAAATATCTAAATTAATTTGTTGATAAAAAGCGAGAAAGAGCGCTTGGTACATATCTAAGCTGAACCTATTTTACGCCTAATACCGTCAAGGTGTGTGTGTGTGTGTGTGTGTGTGTGTGTGTGTGTGTGTGTGTGTGTGCGTGTGTGTGTGTTTGTGTGTTTGTTTGCATATGCACACTCATGTATGTATGAGTATGTGTGCAGATATGTGTGAGTATATATATATATATATATATATATATATGGTGATTGCCACTTCTTGACAGAATAAGGCCATATATATATATATATATATATATATATATATAGAGAGAGAGAGAGAGAGAGAGATGAATAGAGAATGAATGAAAAAAGATTAAAAATATTAGATATGGATTGAATATCCCGTAACTAAAGTTTCATGCTTACTTGCAATCATCAGACAGTCAAAATGTTAAGATAAAAAAATGGTGGCTTGTTTATATATATATATATATATATATATATATATATATATATATATATATATATATATATATATATATTGAGATATATTTTTGTATCTGTATACGTTTTTTGGAAGTACATATACCAGGTTTGGGCATTGGTGTGAAGCATTAACGTATCAGAGTTCTCTGATATTTATTCCTAGATTAACATATTATGGTAACAACATTATCATAATATAACAATTTAATGCTTCACACCAATGCCCAAAGCTGGTATATGTACTTCCCAAAAAACGGATACAGATACAAAAATATATCTCAAATATATATACTCACTAGAAGCATACGGAGACACAAAATCAAATATATATATATATATATGTGTGTGTGTGTGTGTGTGTGTGTGGTGTGTGTACGTATATATATGTCTCTGTTTGTTTATGTGTATATGCACGCACGTGTGTATGTATGAGTATGTATATATATATATGTGAATATATATATATATATGTGTGTGTGTGTGTGTGTGTGTATGTATATATGCCTCTATGTGTGTGTGTTTGTTCGCATATATATGTGTTTGCGCTTGTAGGCGCGTGCATTTGTGTATGTGTGTGTGTGTGTGTGTGTGTGTGTGTGTGTGTGTGTACGCGGTTGGGAATTCACATTCAAAATTTAATCGTCAAATGTTGCATCTGGTTGTCCAGATATTCTTCTTTTTGCTCTTTGCCCGACCCGACCCGAGCCCCCCGCCCCCAACAATAACAACAGAAAGGTGGGAGGTCTTTGCAATTGTTGTGGCACGGATTTGACTTTATCAACCAAGTGAAAGGAGCAAAAAAAAATGGCGGGGGGGGGGCGCCTTTCTCCCCCTCAACAAAATCTGTCACAATGATTCGGAGCCCGATATACACTGGAACAAAATTAAACAATGGGGAGAAGAAAAGAAAAAAAATAAATGGAGCCATCCCATGGCTTATAATAAGGAGAGGAAGGAGTTGAAAAATAAAAATAAAAAAAATGAAGGAAAGAGAAAAATTAAGTAAGTAGAAAAAAGCAAATAAACAAATGAAAAAGAAAAAAAAGAAACTATCCTAATACAATAAGGAAAGGGGGAAATTGAAAAAATAAAATAAAGTAAGAAAGGAAATAAAAACAGATAAAGACGAAGAAAAAGGAACTATCCCATGGTTTACAATAAGGAGGGGAGGGAATTTTTTTTTAAAAGAAAGAAAGAAGGAAAAGGAAGAATTAAGTTTTCAAAAAAGGATATAAAGATATGAAAAAAAAATGAGAAAAATTTTTTAAAAGAAGGGAAAATGAAAATGTATAAAGAAAGAAAAAAAATTATGTAAATATATGAAAAAAAGAAGAAAAGTACTTGAAAAAGAATGAAAATAAGAATAAAATAAAATAAGAAAAAAGAAGGAAGAAAAAAGGAAAATTAAGAAGAAAAAAACATATACAGTTATGACAAATAAAGAAAAAAATGAAAATAAGAATGAAATAAAATAAGAAAAAAAGAAGGAAAAAGGAAAATGAAAAAAAGAAGAAAAAAGGAACTATTCCATGAAAATAAGAAGAGGAGGGGAGTTTTTGTTTTTTTTTATAGAAGGAAAAAGGAAAAGAAATAAAAAAGTGTATAAAATATTAAAAAATAGAAGCAAGAAACTTAAAAATGAATGAAAATAAGAATAAAATAAGATAAGAAAAAAGAAAGAAGGAAAAAGTATATAAAGAAAAGAAAAGAAAAACAATAGACATAAATAAATATAAAGAAAAATAAAAGGAAATATAAAGAAAAATAAAGAAAAACGAAAAAAAAGAAGAGAGAAAAAAGCATATAAATATATGGAAAAAAAAGGAAGAAAAAACGTAAAAAAGAATGAAAATAAGAATAAAAATAAGAAAAAGGAAAGAAAGAATGAAAAAGAAAAATTAAGAAAGAAAAGAGGCGTATAAATCTATAAAAAAGAATGAAAAAAAGAATAAAATAAAATAAGAAACAACAAAAGAAGGAAAATGAAAGTATGCAAGAAAGAAAAAAGCATATAAAAATATGAAGAAAAAAAAAAAGAACTAAATAAAAAGAAATGAAAATAAGAATAAAAATAAGAAAAAAGGAAAGAAAGAATGAAAATAAGATAAAAATAAGAAAAGGGAAAGAAAGATGAAAATAAGAATAAAATAAGAAAAGGAAAGAAAGAATGAAAAGAATAAATAAGAAAAGGGAAAGAAAGAAATAAATAAAATAAAAATAAGAAAGGGAAAGAAAGAATGAAAAAAAGAATAAAAATAAGAAAAAGGGAAAGAAAGAATGAAAAAATAAAAATAAGAAAGGAGAAAGAATGAAAATAAGAAATAAATAAGAAAAGGAAAGAAAGATGAAAGAATGAAAAAGAAATTAAGAAAAAGAGGCGTATAAATCTATAAAAAAAGAATGAAAATAAGAATAAAATAAAATGAAAAACAACAAAAGAAGGAAAAAGGAAAAGTATGCAAGAAAAAAAAAGCATATACAAATATGAAGAAATAAAAAGAAAAGAATTTAAAAAAAAAGAATGAAAAAAGAATAAAATAAAAAATTGTAAGAAACATGTAAAGTTATACAAAAAAACGCATCAAAAAGAAACAAAAGAAAATATCTGTCCTATTTCATTAACCTTTAAAAAGAGATGTATTTATAAGTTGATAAAATTGGCCTGCAAAGGCACGCTTTCACTTCTCTATTATGTATACATATTCATTGGCCTTTTGAGCCCCGGGGTATTGAAACAGTCAAGTCGATGGAGTTCAGAATAAACCGCCTGCAGAGGGTTAAGACACCACCCCACCGCACAAAAGGGGTGTCCTGAGTATAAAATTAAACTTCATCTGATTGTGAGGCTCCTGTTCTTAAACTTAAGAAATTACACAAAAATGGAAAAAATGTAAATATATGAACGAACAATTTGTATTATTTGTATTATTCGGACTATTGTCCTCATCTTTATTATTATCTACACAACGTTTCGGCCAATTTGCCCTTCGACCTTCTTCGGGTGTTTCATGTCAAACTCGGGAACCTTCTGGACTCGGGAGCCTCGAAGAGTTCGACATGAAACACCTAAAGAAGGCCAGAAGGCACATCGGCCGAAACGTTGTGTAGGTGGCAATAAAAAATGAGAACAATAGTCCGAATAATCCAAATAATCCAAATTATCAATTTCAAAAGTTCAGAGAGATAAAGGTACAATGTTATCAGCTGTATGGACACTTGCCTCCTATCCCACAAACCATCCGAGTAAGACGAAGAAGATATGCTGGACTACTGGGGTGTCCTGAGTAGGAAACTAAACAGCGCCTGATCGCGAGTCTCCTATTCTTAACTCTTTGCCTACCTTAAGCCGTTCACAGCGTCTCTCCAACCACTGCGATGCACTTGCTTTCACTGAAAAATCACTACGTGAACACACCTGCTATCGTTTGTTTTGTCTGTTAGGTTATTTTCATGACGAAGAAGTTTTTGTTTTATTCACTCTTGTCGGGTATTCATATTTTTTAAACTCAATTTTTTGAGCTTTTCGCAGAATTGCATACAGGCCTCCTGCCTTAAAAAAAAAAACGCTAAGCTGTGCCAGTTTAAGTAATTTGTAATTTGTCGATAAAAAACGCCTTCAATCCGCTAAAAAATATCTTCTTTTCTTTTTTTATGTATTTTCATTTTATTTTAATATCTTTTTTTATCGACAAATTACTTTTTTTAGTGAATTGAAGGCGTTAAAAGTAAGCCATATTTTTATCGACAAGTAAATGTAAATATTTAACCCCCCCCCCTTAAAATATTTTTAAGATGGGGAGGGTTAAAATATTTACATTTACCTGTCGAAAAAAAAGCCTGGAGTATGTGTGTTTGTGTGTGTGTGTGGGGGGGTAAAATACCGCATTAACTTTTCGAGAAAAACGCCTTTAGCGCAACTTGTTTTTTCAGCTGGCACCGCTTCAGCCCGGGACTTTTTTGGGGTTTGGCACCGCCTAGCGCTTTGTAAGGCAGGAGGCCGTGATGCAATTCTGCGAAATGCCTCAAATTTTTAACTACATTTTTAATCACATTTTATCTATTTAATCTATAGATAGGACCCTAACACGTACTACCACTCCGAATCAAATTGGACCTGGGAGTAATGGCAATGAAGGGATAGTCTATACTCCCCACAGCTCCAATGTTAGAACTTCCCCATCAGACGCAGTTTAACGTCATACCCAGGACACTAAGTCATATATGATAAAAAGAGTTGGTGGTTTGCCATAAGGGCAATAGGGTTGGGACAATCATTTAGGTGCTAGGGCTTGACGTGACCAGTCGATCGATCGTCTAACCTAAGAGCCAAAGTGGAATGTTGCATGTCACGATCACCAGGATTCCGTCCTATAGCATCACGGGTCGCTACCCAGAGCCAACAGGTGTATCAGACCTCGTAAACAATCTAACCCCCTCAACGGCTGAAATGTTGTGCATTTATATTTCACAATAAAGATGAGGACAACAGTCCGAAAAATCCAAATAATACATATCAAGCCTCATCTTTAAAATTCAGAAAAATAAACAGCTATCTTGCCTATTTTTTTTTTTTTTTTTTTTTTTTTTTTTCAGATAACTATTTTGTACTATTTGGATTTTTCGGACTATTGTCCTTATCTTTTGTTATATACACAACGTTTCGGTCGATTTGCGCTCCGGCCTTCTTCAATAAAAAATCAAAATAATACTAATTATCAAAATTAGTATTATTTTGATTTTTCGGACTATTGAAGAAGGCCGGAGCGCAAATCGACCGAAACGTTGTGTATATAACAATCAAGATAAGGACAATAGTCCGAAAAATCCAAATTGTACATAAATAGTTATCTGTTTATAAAAACGTGACACGTGCCCCAATAAATGGGGATGGAATGAACATTGAAGTTTGTTCACGCTACTTAACACTTAACTGGTTGACATTCACAAAGTTACTCAAGCGTTATTATTCTATTTACCACAATACCACAATACCACATTCATATTGAATAGTACAAATCATCCTAACACTCAATAAAAACCGCGGCTATCTAAACATCCTCACATTGTTGGTGGTCTATCTTGAATATCTTTAGACCAGGGGTTCTCAAACTTTTCAAGTCCGTAGACCCCTTCAAAAATGTGATTGACCTATCATGGCCCCTCCTTATATACCACAGTTATACTTAATTCCTCTACACAGATAAAGTTTTCAAAATTCCTCTACTCCAGGGGTTCTCAAACGTATACCCCCTACAAAAATTTGATTGACCTATCATGTACCCCCTCCTTATATACCCCAGTCAACCTTGCAGTTGTTTTATTGCAACCAATTATGGAATTAATGAATTCCGCACAGATGTTTATTTAAAACTGTTAATTGTAAAATAAACTGTAAAGTAAGCATAATATGTAAAAAAAAAAAAAAAGCTGCAAATATTTAATACTAACTTAATAACTTACCAAGGAAGCACATTTTCTAATGTGATGGGTGAAGCTGATGAATTTTGATAAGTTCATGAATATTGGGCTTAAACTTTTGAAAATATACAAACATGAGCATATTCTCCAGGATTCTTGTGGAATTAATTTCTTCTAATTACCAAGAAGGTTTAGTAGTTTCCATAGACCCTTTGTAGACCCCCGAATACTTACAGACCCCTGAGTTGTTGTATAAACCCCAGGGGGTTATGTAGACCACTTTGAGAAAATCTGCTTTAAACTAATCAACGCCCATTTAATTGACCGATTTTAATGAAATTTTCAGTGTTGATATATTAATGAATAAACAATATTATGCACCAGTTATTTTATTTTAAAACATTTACATTTTTTCAGGTCAGTTAACTTTGAACCACGTATCTTTAAGGCGTAACACAGATTCACAAACATACGTGGTTCAAAGTTAATTGACCTGAGAAAAATGTAAAAGTTTTCAAATAAAATAACTGGTGCATTATATTGTTCATTCAGTAATATATCAACACTGAAAATTTCATTAAAATCGGTTAATTCCTTGATTTTTAGTATTTTTTTCTTTCGGCAGGGTGACATACGATGGTGGAATTTATGTCCGTTAAGAAGGATTTAACCTAAAGGAGATCTGCTTTTCGGCATACATGTCCAGTACCTAAACTTTAACCCCCTCTCCCCTGTTGACAGTGGTATTCTGATGTCAGTGTCTGTGCTCTGACGAAGGCCAGGTAATACGCTGTGTCCTCTCGTTGGACTTAGACACTTGTAAATTTGCACGTTATGCATTTTATATATGTGAGTTAAATATCCTTAAATCCTCCTAAATAAAATTTTCAGTCATTTCTTTGCATCAATTTGATAGTTTTTACATTTCTCAAATTCAGCCATTTTCTATCTTTAAGGTTCATGTCAAAATTGGTTTTTATTTCTGTGTCGATTAGAATTATGTCTGGCCTTCGTTTAAATATACAGAGTGGGTTATTGAAATAAAAAAAAATTCTTCTTTCTTTTTCTTCTTTCTTTCTTGCGTGTCACAGTTACTTTCTCTTTTTTCTACTTTTCTTTTTCTTTCCTTCTTTGTATCATAATTTCTTTCTTTGACTTTCTTTCTTAAATTTCTTTCTTACTTTCTTTCTTTCTTTCTTTCCTTCTTTTTTTTATTATTACTTATCACAGTTTCTTCATCTTTTTCCTTTCTTTTTCTTTCTTTCATTCTTTCTCTCTTCTTTCTTTCTTTCTTTCTCCTTTCTCTCTTTCTTCTTTCTTTTTTCTTTCTTTATCACCGTTTCTTTATTTTTTTTTCTTTCTTTTTTTTTTCTTTCTTTTCTTTCTTCTTTCTTTCTTTTCTTCTTTCTGTCGTATCATCGTTTTTCCTCTTTTTTCTTTTATCCCCCCCTCTCTCTCTCTCTCTCTCTCTCTCTCTCTCTCTCTCTCTCTCTCTCTCTCTCTCTCTCTCATTCTTTCTTTCTTTCTTTTTTTTCATTTCTTTTTTTCTTTTCCGTTCTATCTTTCTTTCTTTCTTATCAGTGTTTCTTTCTCTTTTTTCTACTTTTCTTCCTTTCTTTCTTTTTTCTTTCTTTCGTGTCACCGTTTCTATTTTTTCGTTTTTTCTTTCTTTCTTTCTTTCTTTCTTTCTTTTCCTTCTTTCCATTTCTTTCTTTTTTCTTTCTATTCTCCTTTAACTTTTACTATTTCTTTTTTTATCTTTCTTTTTATGTCCCATGAGTTCTTTCTTTCTTTGATTCTTTCTTTCTTTCTTTCTTTTTTCTTTCTTCTTACTGTTCTTTTATCTTTCTTTTTCTTATAATGGCTTTCTTTACTTTTCTTTCTTTTCCTTATTTCTCAACTTTTTTCTTTTCTTTTCTTTTCTTTCTTTCTTTCCGTTGTTTTTCTTTTTTTCTTTACTTTTCTTTCTTTCTTTCTACTCTTTTTATAATGAATGTTCTTTTATCCTTCTTTTTTTTTGTAATGGCTTTCTTTTCTTTCCTTTCTCTCTCTTTTCTTTCTGTCCTTTCTTTCTTTCTTTCTTTCTTCTCTACATTTCATTCTTAACCAATTTCCTTTCTTTACTTTCTTTTCTTTATACTTTTCTTTCTTTTTTCTTTCTTTCTTTCTTTACTTCTCTTTCTTTCCTTTCTCACTTTTTCTTCTCTCTCTCTCTCTCTCTCTCTCTCTCTCTCTCTCTCTCTCTCTCTCTCTCTCTCTCTCTCTCTCTCTCTTTCCTTTTCCCTTCCCTTTCCCTTTCCCTTTCTTCTTTCCCCTCCATGCCACAAATGCAACAAGTCTGCTGAATAAGACTGCAGCTGTCGCATTAAATTTTTAATGGAGTTTCAACTCACGGCCGAAGTGCTGCGTTGAAGGGTCGTCGCGAGAGATGTGCAACAGTCGGTGTGAACGGACGAATGTCGACAATAGAAAAGCAAAGAAGAACGCCAAGCTCTCGGTGATGGTTATCCGGTGCATACCCGCTGGCAGCGTCAGGGACTGACTGTGGAAATTTGAGAGCGTTCCAGTCTACAGTCTACTAAATAACATTGCACTGTAATAATAGACCCCACTCACAGATGGCGCTGTTGCTAAATAAAAAATAAAAAAATAAAAAATAAAACGAAATGGCAGTTCGAAAAGAAATATAAAAGATCATTGTTGGTGCACTTAGTTTAACGAACAAATGTCCTTCGATTAATCGGCTGGTCACGTCAAGCCCTAGCACCTATATGATTGTCCCGATAGTATTACTCTTTTGACAAATAATTACACGCATTATTGCACATAATGTTGAAGTTCCAATTCTGTAGCTCTGTTGCCATTACTCCCAGGTCCATTTTGAAATAAATATAAAAGATCATTGTTGGTGCACTTAGTCTAGGGAACAAGTGTCCTTCGCTTAATCGGCTGGTCGCGTCAAGCCCTAGCACCTATATGATTGTCCCGACTGTATAGCTCTTATGGAAAATCACCAACACTTTTTATCATATATTTGCTAGAAGGCGGTGGCTGAGGGTCTTAGTGACCTGGGTTTGACGTTAAACTCCATCTCGTCGTGAGTTTCTAATTATGAAGCCCTGGGGAGAGTGGAGTACCCCTTCATTACCATTACTCCCAGGTCCATTTTGACGTCAAGCCCTAGCACCTATATGATTGTCCCGACTGTATTGCTCTTATGGCAAACATCCAACCCCTTCTTATCATATACATTATTCTCTCTACTGAATAAAACAGCTTTCTTATTTCTCCTTTTGGTTGGGACAGTACAATGCGCCCGACTGCACCTCTGCAGAAGGGTAAGAACTTGCTTAAGGACGTAATGCTGATAGTTGAGCTGTCTATGACATAAACCACTCCACTTTAGTCCTTATTTGAGCTAACGGTTTGTCGGTGAGCACCCCACACCCAATTAATCGGGCGGTCACGTAAAGCCCTAGCACCTATATGATTATCCCGACCGTATAGCTCTTATGGAAAATCACCAACACTTTTTATCATATTTGCTAGAAGGCGGTGGCTGAGGGTCTTAGTGACCTGAGTTTGACGTTAAACTCCATCTCGTCGTGAGTTTCCAATTCTGAAGCTCTGGGGAATGTGGAGTAACCCTTCATTACCATTACTCCCATAATTATCACGTTGGGGTCACCAATCATTGTGTTAGTATAGCATTCAATTCTAAGACTAACAACAAGAAGAAAGGAATTAATATTTCCTTTAATTCAACCAATTTATTGGCTAGCACATGAAATAACAAACAACAATATAAAGTCCTTCCTGTATATAAAGTTGAGTTTAAGGGACTTACCGGTGCGTTGGAGAAGATATCTTAGGGTGATTCCTGAAGCCCTTCAAATCGCTGCCTCGTGGTACCGCTGGTGGAATCTATCTGCTGGGCTTTTGGATATTGCGCCTAAAACTCTGGTCTATCACGTGATTGGTATATCCAATCACAGAGCCTCCCCTCACTCACTCTATATACAGGAATCACCATGTTACTGACCCAACACTATATAGATCAGGTATAATAATATCTCTAGCATTTTCGTTTTAGACTAAAAAGATATGTACATAATTCTGGGTGATACTGTATAGATCTGGTTTAATAAAATTTCTGTTTTTCGTTTTAGAAAAAAATATATATGTACATAGTTCTGGGTGATACTGTATAAATCTAGCTAATGAAGCAAATAACATGACGTGGAACGACATCTATTAATAATGGAGATTCGCTTCCGGTTTTTGTCTGTAACAAAAACTAAGTCACTGGTTTACGTCACATTACCCAAAATCGCCATAACATAGAATAAATACACTCAAAATTTGAACATGCAACATTAGACAGTCCTCATTGTTTTTTAAAACAAGTTTTAATAAATACATTACTGGTATTATATATCTATATATATTTGTTTTTATTTTAATACATATTTAAAGTTTACATTTCAAATTGTTTTATTTTTTAATCCTTTAATGAATTTGATGATTTTACTTACTTAGGGTACAAACTCGCTGACATTGAATTTTTACTCACACCCCTTAGGCAATATGTTTCAAAATCTATTTTTACATCGCCCGGAGGGTTTTTTTTATTTTGCTAGTTCATATAATACAATAAAAGGCATCTGACTTTTTCCTTCGGATTTGACTTACTCGTTTTTGGCAGTCCCTGGGTGATTCCTCAGTGTTGTCTCTATCAAGTTTCGATTTCTCAGCTGACCGAGATTTTCTCTTAAAATAAAAGGATCAGACTTATCTAACAAACGATAAAATATTTGGTTTAATCCATACGTATGAAGCAAATAACAGATTAAGGAAAATCCGACAAAATGTGAGGAAATATATTGGAAAGGTAAATAACGTGTGGTAATGCTGATGGTGTTTCTGACATTAACAGAGACGAAATATTAATTTAACTGATTGCTTGTGTTTGTTATTCACCTTTCCAATACATTTCCTCACACACACACACACACACACACACACACACACACACACACATATATATATATATATATATGTATATATATATAATGAGTCAGACGAACCTATTAAAAGTTTCGTTTAATGCTCTTCAGGGCTAAGATCTGACTAAAGAGACTGGGAGCAAACGCATTAAATATAGTAAATAAAAATATAAAATAATTTTTTTTTTAAATTTAAATATGATATAATAAAATATAGATTTAATAGTGTTCTTTGTTTTTGTTGTTTTTCTATTGGTCATTTTAGTTTATGCTAATTTAAGTGATTTATTTGAATCACGGTGGAAGTACTATATTTAATGTGTTTGCTCCCAGTCTCTTTAGTCAGATCTTAGCCTTGAAGAGCATTAAGCGAAACTTTTAGTAGGTTCGTCTGACTCATTAGATTATCTTTATTATTTGCTCTACTTAGGTATTGAGCACTTTTTACTTATTAGCTTTAGTCTCCTAGCGGGTTTATATGAATATATATATCTTATATATATATATGCATATAAATTGTTTTTTCTTTTGGCCAAAATATTGTACCAATAGATTATTTTTGGTTGGTACGATTATCTTGGTCTTTTCTTTTTTCCAAAAATTTTTTTCTGCCCGGTTGATGTTTGGTAGTATATTTTTACAATCAAACTATTTGCAAGGTTTTTTCTCACCACGAGGATTTACCAATAAATATGGTATATATATATATATATATATATATATATATATATATATTATATCGTCTGATTGTTTTAAAAGTGTTTAGGGAGCATTGGGCAGCAACCATAATCTCCTTATTTTGATGACCGGCGTAGATCATCATGATAAACGTTATTCTCTTTCCATGATTCAAGTGGGTTCCAGTCATCCATTCTATCTGTCATCTCGTATATGAATGAAGAAGGGTCCAAGCTTTTAAATGATGCGTAATGTGCGTCAATACCCCAAACTACGGAGAAAAATAACCAAATATAAGTATGTCAAATTTAACCCGAACACCCTGTATATATATACATATATATGTACGGATGATAGCATATATATATATATATATATATATATATATATATATATATATATATATATGTTATGGGAATTAGACCTTCTTCAGGACTTGGACATAGTAATGATTGAAACAGGATGTGTGTATGTCTGTTTAATTGGGGGGGGTATACAGACACACACACACAAACACATATACATTTATCTTGACCAATCCTTACAATCCAACATTCTGGACTAACACCTGCATCACCATCACCATTCACCATTCTGACACTCCCCATCTAGAGAGAAGAAAATCCACAACCCACCCCAACCACCCCTGCCCCTACTGACAACCTCCTGCTTTCACCATTTTGAGAATGTCCATCATTGAAGCAAGAACTATATCCAAGTCCTGAAGAAGGTCTAATAGACCGAAACTTTGCACCGTCGACAATAAACATCCAGTTTCCATAACATCCCGTGTTTGTCTTTCTCCACACACACACACCCACACATACACACACATATATATATATATATATATATATATACGAGGTATGTCAGAAAAATTCCAGGACTTGTGTCACAAAAATGTTATTTCAAATATAAATTACAAACTATATGATAACCCTTCCAAAGTAATCCCCTTGGATTCTAATGCACTTTCCAATCCTTCCAATCACGCTTGCATGCACTCCTGGAAGGATTTTTCCGGCATTCTCTATAATTCTGTCATCATAGCCTTTTTTATGTCGTGCAAATCCTCAAAACTGGTTCCCTTGATAACCCCTTAAGCTTGGGGAAGAGGAAGAAATCACATGAAGCCAGGTCGGTCGAGTAGGGAGGTTGCTCGAGCACAGTGATGTTCTTCTGGGACAGGAACTCTCAGATAATTAGGACAGTGTGTGCTGGTGCGTTGTAGCACATACGAGTTGTCCTGCCACATTTCTCGCCTTTTCTCGCGCACTGAATAAAGCAAATGCCACAGTATCTCTTTGTAGATATGCTGTTTAATCGCCTGGCCCTGTGGCAAGAATTTGCAGTGGTCGATGCAGATAGACATGCCGAAAGCGCTCATAAAGAAACCTTTGGTGGATTTCTACACCAGTTCGAAAGGATCGAACAAAAACTTGTCCGACAAGAATCGTCAGTACAGTTTAACGAAACATGTTTAAAAGAAAGAATGCTGTCAAAATACACTTATATATATATATATATATATATATATATATATATATATATATATATATATATATATATATATATATATATATATATATATATACGGATCTTTGCTAATCCACGAAGCTAATAAATTTACTTCTGGGTTAATAAAAATCGATTTAAAAAGTGCTCAATAAAAAGAGCTAAATATACTTTTTTTTTTAAATCGAATGTTACAAAATATAACATTCGCTTAAAAAAAAAAGTTATATATATATATATATATATATATATATATATATATATATATATATATATATATATGTTATTAGGTTTGGTTTCTTTGTTTATGACATATCATGCTTCGTGGTTATTTAATGCCAAAGCTACCTCTGCTATTTATTCGTTCATTTATTTCTTCTTATTTTTCTTGTCGAACAAACTATGCGAGGATTTGATTATCAGCTTAAAAAATAAATAAAAATGAAAATAAAAAAAAGGGATCGTTACATCTTCATGATCGGTTGACGCCACAAATTTATACGGAACAAGGTAGGGGAAAAAAAGTAAAAAAAGATTAAGAAAAAAAGAGGAAAAGAAAAGAGGGGGGGTGTGAACGTTTCTAATAATGAATGCTAAATAGTTTTACCTTCTGCACATTTCCTAGCCGTCCCTGCCGCAGCCGGCGACGCCGCCTCGTATGCCACCCCTTGTGTCCCCCTCACAAAAGGCCCGTTATGGGGTTGCGCATAAACTATTCGGCTTAATCCAGAAACCCCGCAGTGGGAGCGGAGACTGAGTGTCTAGAAGGGTGTTACAGACGAGACTATGGACCCCGCCTCCTCATCATCCTCATCTATGTAAAACACACACAGACGCGTGGTTTTTAGTCGTCTGTGCGAGTGTATAGAAATGTGTATTTTCTTTATCTTTGTAATATATCTTTATATATACTAGCAAATATATGCCCCCTCCGGGTGCAAGTATTTAAGTTTTAATATAATAAAATATCATGTTAAATTAGAAAGGCTAATGAAACTGAATAAGAATTCAGATAAAAAGATTTGGAACAGAGGGGGTATGATTGAAAAATAGAACAACTTTGAAACTAACTCTTCCATCATTTTCCCTTACTCCCGTCTTTCATTGGTAAATTTTCCTAATTTAACTATTTAGTTAAAATAGGAAGTAAATAATAATAT
>CM042173.1:2499618-2529618 GCA_023376005.1 Doryteuthis pealeii | reverse complement strand
AATCCAACCAATCAAATGACAAAGTGGCATTAATCATTGGTACGTGAGCGCCACGGCGTCTGTGTGGGGGTGGAGGGTTGAGGGTGTGTGGGGGGTGTTGTGTTGAAGTGAAGGTAAAGATGTGTACGCACGTCCTTTATGATTGTTAGGTGGGAGGTAATTTGAGATATGGTACAACATAACGAAATAAGTCACAATGAGCAGAGTTTTGTGAAATCACCTGACAGGTTCTATAATGAGATAAATAAGAGAAGGACGGAGGTTTGGAATGGAGGTGGAGAAATAAGAAAAAAGAGGGGAGATGGGGGAAGAAAGAAAAAGTGAAGGAAAGGAAGAAAGAAAGGAAAGAAAGAAAGAAAGAAAAAATGGAAGCAAGAAAGAAAGAAAGAAAGAAAGAAAGAAAGAAAGAAAAGAAAGAAAAAAAAAAATAATAAAAATCAAGCAAACAAAAAGCAAGAAAGAAAGAAAGAAAAAGAAAGAAAAAGAAAGAAAGAAAGAAGAGAAGGGCTGAGGTTTGGAATGGAGGTGGGAAGAGAAATAAGAAAAAGAGGGAGATGGAATGAAAGAGGAGAAAGAAAGAAAGAAAGAAAAAAAAAAAAGGGAAAAAAGAAAAGAAAGAAAAATAATGGAAGAAGAAAGAAAGAAAGAAGAAAGAAAGAAAGAAAAAAGAAGAGAAGGACGGAGGTTTGGAATGGAGGGGGAGAAATAAGAAAAAGGGGGAGATGGGGGAAGAAAGAGAGAAAGAAAAAAGAAAAGAAAAGGACGGAAGGTTTTGGAATGGAGGTGGAGAAATAAGAAAAAAGAGGGGGAGATGGGGGGAAGAAAAGAAAGAAGAGAAAGAAAGAAAGAAAGAGAAGGACGGAGGGTTTGGAATGGAGGTGGAGAAATAAGAAAAAGAGGGAAGATGGGGGAAGAAAGAAAGAAAAAAGAAAGAAGAAAGAAGAGAAGGGCCGATGTTTTTGGAATGGAGGTGGAGAAATAAGAAAAAAGAGGGGAGATGGGGGGGAGAAAGAAAAAGAAGAGAAGAGCCGAGGTTTGGAATGGAGTGGAGGAGAATAACAAAAAGAGGGGAGAATGGGGGGGTAGAAAGAAAGAGAGAAGGAAAGGAAGGAAGAAGAAAGAAAGAAAGGAAGAAAGAGCCGAGGTTTGGAATGGAGGTGGGAAGAAATAAGAAAAAGGGAAAAAGATGGGGAGGGGTAAAAGAAAGAAAAAAAAGAAGAAACGAGAAAAGAAAAAAAAAAAAAGAGAAGAAAGAAAAAAAAAGAAGATAAAGAAAGAAAGAAAGAAAAGAAAAAGAAAAAGAAAAAGAAAGAAGAAAGAAGAAAGAAGAGAATGAAAAGAAAGAAAAAAAAGAAAAGAAAAGAAAGAAAGAAGAAGAAAAAAAGAACGAAAGAAGAAAAAAAACATCAAGCAAGCAAAGAAACAATCAAGAAAGAAAGAAAGAAAGAAAGAAAGAAAGGAAATAAAGAAAGAAGAAAAAAAAAGAACAAAAGAAGGAAAGCAAGAAAGAAAGAAAGAAAGAAGAAAGAAAGAAAAAAGAAAGAAAGAAAGAAAGAAAGAAAGAAAGAGAAAGAACAAAAGTAAAAAGAAAGAATATCAAGAGAAAGAACTCAAGCAAGCAAGCAAACAAGATAGAAAGAAAGAAAGAAAGAAAGAAAGAAAGAAAGAATCCAAGAACGAAAGAAAGGAAGAAGAAAATAAAGAAAGGAAGAAATTAAAAAAGAAAAAAGAAAGAAAGATAGAAAAATAGTAAGAAGGAGACAAACAAGAAGGCAAGCTCAAATAAAGAAAGAAAGAAAATATTGGATAAAAGGACAGAAGTGTGTATAATGAAATTGACAAGAAAAAAATGGTTATCCAAAATAATGAAAAAAAATGAGAAAAAAAAACGTGAACAGGTCGGATTAAAAGGTGGATAATGAGGAAAATCAAGAGAAAAGCGAATGAACGAAGTTTATAAAAAATTAAATTGCCCTGTCGGCAGGATTTATAACCCGCTGATTGTTTCCCCTTCAGAGAGGAGTAAGATCCCCTCCCCCAAAAGGGTGTGTCCTGGGGATGGCACTAGACTGTATCTGATGTTGAGCCTTCAGTTCTGGAGATCTGGAGAGTGGGAAATCACCCCTTCATTGGCATTACTTCCAGGTACAATCTGCTCTGGAGAGGTAGTACCTGTTAGGGTTCTGTCTATGGGTCAAATCAGGGGCGTGCCAACGTCATGATCCGGTGGCTAAATAAATACCGATTCAGAGCTCCATAGAGCACCAGAATTGGGATCTCACTGCTAGATGTCGTTTAACATCATACCCAGGACACTAAGACCATTAGCCACCGCCGATTGATTGGAGGCCTCTCCGACCGACTATCTAGCCTAAGTAAGGACCAAAGTGTTGTATGTCATAGACTGCTCACCCACTAGGATTCCGTGCTTAAGTATTACGGGTCACCATGCACGGCCAACAGTTGGCCTCGTTAGTGGAGTGAGGTAGGAGGTCGTGCCCTTCTTCTGAGGTACAGCCGGCGTATTCTACAGCCGTGGACTGTTAAAATTTGGTAACAGCCTTGAAACCAGTATACATTAATAACACCCCATAAAAAAACAAGTAAGACGCAAGGTCGGTTTAATATGGGGTATCACAGTCGTATGTATAAATAGAATTAAAAGACTCCCGTTCACACAGATTGTATTGCAAAGGTATCAGAGATACCCTGACGTTCCCTTTGGGGAGGTGCTGATCATTAAATGAAATTTCCAGGGACTAAGCATGCCCGCTTCAGTTGGATGCTTTATCTTGCCTGAACAAGACTGACCCTTATCTCGAAGGGGTCGGGGGACAGATACAAATTATGAACCAAGATCTTGTAGAAACTATACACTTACTAGTTTGTAGCAAAAGAGAAAGCCTATATCAAATGACCGGCACCTGGTGTAATGCTTCAACCTGAGTTCAAATTCTGGACGAGGCTATTTACATTTCACATAGCACTAATAACCTGATGAAAGGTATGCATCTTACTCTGGTAAGGCAGACTGGGCTCTTTAACCTTGCCTAGGTATCTAGTCCTGGAGAATGAAAACTCAGAAATCAAACCTGTTAAACTGACCATGTGTCGCATCGTGTTTATGCGGAGGGGTTGGTATATATATATATATATATATATATATACCAACTCCTCCGCACGAACAGGATACGACACAAAGTCAATTTCTTAAGCAGAGTTCAACAGGTTTGAATTCAGAGTTTTCCTTCTCCTAGACTGGTTACCTAGCCATGGTTAAAGAACCCAGTCGGCCCTGCTATTTATCCATAGCTGGAGGGAGAGTAGGATTCATACCTTTCCCAAGGGTATTAGCGCTAAGTGAAATGCAATTACCACGTCCAGGATTTGAACTCGGGGCGACGAGTCCATTTCCCATGACTTTAACCATTACACCACGCGCTTCATATATATATATATATATATATATATATATATATATATATATATATATATATATATATATATATATATAATATATATATATATATATATATATATATATATATATATATATATATATATATATATATATATATATATATATATATATATATATATATATATATATATATATATATATATATATATATATATATATATATATATATATATATATATATATATATATATATATGTGGTGTGGTGTGTGTGTGTGTGTGTGTGTTGTGTGTGTGAAGAAAATATAGAACAAACAATGAAAATGAACATAGTCAAATAGAAAATGATTAATGTAGTTAGAAGATGATGGATTTTTGAATCATTATAATTGCCTTCAAGCAAAATATAAATAATAATTTATTCAACAATGCTTCTATAAAAAAAAACATCCAAAAATCTTATTCACTTCGCCGAAGAGCTTACGGCCGGGTTTGTTTACTAAATAAATGTCCACTTACCTACTATGGTAGAGGCGTGTAATAGTATCATTGACAAACTTAATTTCGCAGGGATTGTTCGCTATGTACCGGCGGCCGAACGGATATGGTCTCTGACTATGCCTGTGAAGTCCCGGTTTCGATTCCTGTCGGAGGGGAGTCGTTAGTATACATCGCTGAAGAGACTTAATAAAGTCGAAACAGTCTGTACGGTGTTCTGCATAGCGATCCATCCTTTGCCGGGATTCACTTGTCAAGATTATTTTCTATAATTATCGAATTTATGCGATACATGCATTATAATTGCCTTCAAGCAAAATATAAATAATTATATATATATATATATATATATATATATATATATATATATATATATGCGTATAGGAAAATAATGGGTAGTTAATGGGTAGATCCCATATTGGAATGTAAACAACTCGGTAGATCACATATTGGATTAGAAACCATTCGGTAGATCACATATTCGAAGAGCACCATTTCTGTTTTCTTTTAAACAGTATTTTTCACAGATCGTCCGTTAGTAGGTATCTGAGTAGCTACTTTTTCCTCTAGTTTTGCTCACTTTTGTAGGCAAAGGATAATTCCATTTCTTTACGCTGTATGAGTGGTGAGGATCAAAGTTCAGGCTCTGCTGGTGAATACTTACAGGCTTATGATATACAAATGTTTTTCAGTCATGCGAGTTATTAGTATATCAAGAAAGACTAGTTTATCGTCTGTTTTCTTTTGATCTGTGTGTTAGTTTATTCAATTGCCATGGTGTATATATATATATATATTATATATATATATATATATATATAATCCAAAAGTCCAGAGAAGAAATCTTCCTTACGACACAAGAGTGCTAAAATCTCTAAGTCTTTTTGTTATTTCTTTACTTATATATATATATAATATATATAATATATATATATGTACACCTTATATATATATATATATATATATATATATATATATATATAAACTTTCACCACCAGCATAACGCAATGATCATCTGTTTACAGGTTTGATCTCTCTGGTGATCGTAAAGTATATACATAGATGTATGTATTTAAAACAGTTAAAACACCGTTCCTAAATGGCAGCTGGCGATGGCCTGGAGGTTAACGGATCGGGCAGACGTAAAGTCAGTCGAGTTTCGCTCCTGGTCGGAATTAGTTGCTGTGTCTAGCCACACTGATGAGACGTGAAACGTCGAAACACGTTGTCTGTAGTTGACTTTATATATATATATATATATATATATATATATATATATATATATATATATATATATATTAGCTTAAGCATAAGCTAATATATCTTAATCTAATCTTAAGCTAGTAGAACTATTCACAGACCTAGGTAGTAATATCTCATATACAGAAAGTGATGTTAATACACGAATAAGAAAGGCATAGTCGGCCACAAACAAATTATCAGTCATATGGAAATCCGATCTCACTGACAAGTTAAAGCGACAATTCTTTCAGGCTGTGGTTATATCAGTACTGCTGTATGGCTGCACCACTTGGACCCTAATGAAGTGCCTTGAGAATAAGCTAGATGGGAGCTGCACAAGAATGCTGCGCGCAGTCTTGAACAAGTCGTGGAAACAGCACCCCACAAGGAAGCAGCTGTATGGCCACAGAATTTTACGGGTTAGGGATACATGCTCTTATTCGAAGAACATTACTATTGAGAGAAACTGTGACTATGTGGAGAAGTAGGGATGTGATCTACAGAGGACCAGCTTTCATTGGGCCGGAGAGAGGCAGACATTATTCCAGTGACAAGGAAGTGAAATCTGTATTGAAGAAGTGGCTCAAAGAACAGTTGACAGAATTTTACGGAGCAGGGATACATGCTCTCATTCGAATGTGGAACATTGCTATTGAGAGAAACGGTGACGGTGTGGAGAAGTAGGGATGTGATCCACAGATGATCATGATTCTGATGTATGATACATGTTCCTGTGTTGGTAATTATATCTGTCCTAAACAAAATGGCATTACTTTTTGACTCACCTATGTAGAGAAGTAGGGATGTGATCCACAGAGGACCCGCTTCATTTTGATGTATGATATATGTTCCTGTGTTGGTAATTATACCTGTCCTAAACAAAATGGCATTACTTTTTGACTAACCTATGTGGAGAAGTAGGGATGTGATCCACAGAGAACCAGCTTCATTTTGATGTATGATACATGTTCCTCTGTTGGTAATTATACCTGTCCTAAACAAAATGGCATTACTTTTTGACTCACCTATGTGGAGAAGTGGGGATGTGATCCACAGAGGACCAGCTTCATTTTGATGTATGATACATGTTCCTGTGTTGGTAATTATACCTGTCCTAAAAAAAAATAGCATTACTTCTTGACACAAGTTTCATTAACGAATGATGTTTAATAAGCCTACGCTGCCGTGCTTCGGTCTTTTTTAACAAACCTTCATCAGGGTTTTCGTTGGTTTAAGGAAAAAATAAATTATTAATGAAAAAAAAGTCTGCGAGCTTCTGATTTTGGTGTGTGGCTGGTTTTGTTAATCTTCACGTAGTATAAATGGGGACGCCGACGTAAAATAAAATTTTCCATTCATTAAAATTAGTTTCCAAGAATGTTCGGGAAAAATTACGTCACGTAGTTTAAAATTAAGACGCCGACGTTAGTCAGCGTTATTAAGTATCTCTTTTTTCCCCTCACATTTGAAGATTAAGCTGAAGATCAAGATGAAGGTTTGTTAAAACAGACCGAAACACTGCAGCGTAGGCTTATTAAACATCATTCGTTAATGAAATTGTGTTTTTTTCACTTTTTACAATATTACATATTGTTGGATTTAATTCCACTTTTTCTTCATATATATATATATATATATATATATATATATATATATTATACATATATATACATATATATATATATATATATATATATATATATATATATATATATATATATATATAATGGAGGCGCATGGGCTAGTGGTTAGTCGTGGAAAATGGACTTGTCGATTCGAGTTCAATTCCTAGACGAAGCTGTTGGCATTTCACATAGCGCTAATACCCTTGGGAAATGTATGAATCCATATATTCTCCCTCCAGCTATGGGTTAAATAGTCGGGCAGATTGGAGCCTTGGGTAGGTAACCAGTCTAGGAGAGGGATTACTCTGAATTCAAAATTCCTGAGGTCAGTCGTTGATTGGGTTTGTGGCAACCCTTGATGCACTAATTCTTTCCTATCGACCGTGCCGAAAAGTGTGGATGGTCCAACACAAGCCTTCACCACTATAAACAAATCACTGTGTGGGAATTCATTGTGTGTATGAACCCTCATACGTTGAAAATACGTCTATATATATATATATATATTATATAATATATATAAATTTTGACAAAAGTTTTTTGCATGAAAAGGTGGAATGAATATAATTATATATATATATATATTATATATATATATATATATATATATATAATTTTGACAAAAGTTTTTTTTTTTTGAGGATATGTCAAATTACTTTCTCAAAACTGATAAAACGAAAGAGCCAGTAGATGTCAAATTGGAAAGCCGAATCTGAGTCTGGATTTCCATCTCCATCTCCAATCTCTTTTGGCCACCAAAGATATTTTCTAAGATCTATCATCGCTTAACGACAGATATTTGAGACGAGAGTTATTCATTCCAATCCTCGACTCATGAAAACTAAAACGTTGTACTTTCCAGCGCGAAATACACCCTCGACGATCAAGGCCGTCCTCGACTCTCCCTATCTTCACCCCCACGTGACACTCACTGGCTGGGACTCGTATTCACTTACACAGAGCTCTGAGACTTGGAGACATGTTGACAACAACTCAATACATATAAATATATATATAAGTATATATAGTTATTTACTATGTTTAGCATAGATACGGCACAAGGCCAGAAGTATGAGGCACCCATTGAGAGTCGAACTCACTAACATTGTTGTGCAAATCTAGCTAGCTAACCATTACACCACGTGAGGTGCCCAATTTATTCCAATCCACACAACACACACACACACACACACACATATATATATATATATATATATATATATATATATATGGCTGACCATTTAAGCAACAGCAGGTACTGTAAGCAACCTGATATCAAAATGACTTGATTCGGCATTAAATGGCTTGAAAAGAGTTGATATGCACCAACACCAACCAACCAAATTTAAAACTGAAGTTAAGCAACAATGAGCCAATTCAATACTCAGATGGGTAACCATTTAAGCAACAGCATTAATGACCTGAAAAAGGTTGATATGCTGTAAAAGAGAACCTACGGCCAATTCTCATTGGAAGTACCAGTTCCTGCTTGATCTCCAGAGTTAAGCAGCGATGAACCTGTTTAATACTTAGATGGGGGACCATTTAAACAATAGCAGGCACTGTAAGCAACCGGATATCAAAATGACTTGATTCGGTATTAAATGACCTGAAAAAGGTTGATATGCTGTAAAACAAACAAAAAACAAAAAACACCAGCCAACCAACCAAACTTAAAACTGAAGTTAAGCAACAATGAGCCAATTCAGTGCTTAGATGGGTAACCATTTAAGCAACAGCATTAATGACCTCAAAAGGGTTGTATGCATTAAAACAAGAATCCACCAACCAACCAACCAAACTTAAGACTGAAGTTAAGCAACAATGAGCCAATTCAATACTTAGATGGGTAACCATTTAAGCAACAGCATTAATGACCTCAAAAGGGTTGATATGCATTAAAACAAAAAACACCAACCAACCAACCAACCAACCAACCAACCAAATTTAAAACTGAAGTTAAGCAACAATGAGCCAATTTAATACTTAGATGGGTAACCATTTAAGCAACAGCATTAATGACCTGAAAAGGGTTGATATGCATTAAAACAAAAATCCCCCAACCAACCAACAACTTAAAACTTGAAGTTAAGCAACAATGAGCCAATTCAATACTTAGATGGGTAACCATTTAAGCAACAGCATTAATGACCTCAAAAGGGTTGATATGCATTAAAACAAAAAACACCAACCAACCAACCAACCAACCAACCAACCAAATTTAAAACTGAAGTTAAGCAACAATGAGCCAATTCAATACTCAGATGGGTAACCATTTAAGCAACAGCATTAATGACCTGAAAAAGGTTGATATGCTGTAAAAGAGAACCTACGGCCAATTCTCATTGGAAGTACCAGTTCCTGCTTGATCTCCAGAGTTAAGTAGCGATGAACCTGTTTAATACTTAGATGGGGGACCATTTAAACAATGGCAGGTACTGTAAGCAACCGGATATCAAAATGGCTTGATTCGGCATTAAATGACCCGAAAAGGGTTGATATGCCGTAAAATAAAAACAACCAACCAACCAACCAACCAAAATAGATGAAACTTATGTGCTTTTAAAAAATTGAACACCCAACAATAGTGACTAAAGCAAACGTCTTTGGTATAAAATAACCGAAGGGTTGACATGCCGTAAAACCCAACCAACCAACCAGTCGAAAAACACAAAAACAATGAAAGACAACGCTAACAACTAAAATGAGAACACGCTGAACATAGACACCTATTTTTTTTAATTTTGTATTTTAAGGGAATTGAGATTGTAAACTTATCAAATATAAATTTATACTGAAATAAACTGAAAATTACTATTCGCTTGTATTTTGCCGAGTATTTAACAATACTTCTTTTTTTTTCCAGATTAAAAATAAAAAAAAGCAAACTTAAAACAGTCCACTTTTGCAGTTCTGTGTATCCCCTTTTTTTTAAGTTGAAAAATTTCGGGAGTACGTAGCTTGAAGATTGTTTTTAGTGAGTTGTTTTCATCGTTTTCTATCTATAAACAAATTAACGCATAGATAAATTTCGTAAATTTTGGGGCTAATTCAATGTTTAATATGTTTACAATTTTAACAATTCTTACTCTATACCCCTTTACAAACAAACAAAAAAATCACACTCACATACCAACCACACACATATAACTTAACGACAAATTCAGTTCCCAAACACATAGAAACAAAAACAAAAATTAAACCGTCACACACACACATACACATATTTAGTTATCTCAACCAATCCTCACAATCCAATTTTCTAGACTGACACCTGTGGTACCACTATCCACCATTCTGACACTCCCCATCTAGAGCAAAAAGAATCCACTAACCACTCCCAACCACCTACTGACGTTTCAGCATTTTGAGAATGTCCATCACTGAAGCAAGAAGTATATCCAAGACCTGAAGATGGTCTAATAGACCGGAACGTTGCCACGTCGACAATAAACATCCAGTTTCCATAACATCCCGTGTTTGTCTACCTTTCTCCACATATGTAATATTATTTTGCTTTTTTTACTGATGCTCATTATGTAAATATTCTTTGACTAAAACAAAAATTTATCTTAAATAATCGATTTGATTTATTTCAATTCGTTTTTTGAAGTGAAAATGCGCGTAAAATTTGCGGTACTATATTATAACTTTTAAGAGGTGGCCAAATAAAGAAGCACCCTAGGCGACACTTGTCGCTATGAAATGGTTGCTGCTAATTTGAACGGATCATTCCTTAAAAAAAAAATTTTTAAAAAGCTGAAAAAAAAACGGGAGAGCGTAGCTTGAAGTTATTTTTTTTTTCGTGAGTTGTTATCATAGTTTTCTATCCATAAACAAATAAATGCATCGATACAGCCAGCTACGTCGACACGTATTGACATGCGCAGTGAAGCCGTTCCTAACAGCAAAGTGTCATCTCCTCTTGCATCATATAAGATTGTTCTCAAGCAAGGTCTTGATTTCATTGCTATCAACCTCAACATGTATCCTTTAGCAAAATATCTAGCTGGTAATTTTATCAGCAAATCTTATCTAACAGCAAAGTGTTATCTCCTCTTGCATCATATAAGATTGTTCTCAAGCAAGGTCTTGATTTCATTGCTATCAACTTCAATATGTATCTTTTAGCAAAATATCTAGCTGGTAATTTTATCAAGTCCTATAAAGAAATAAACTGAAAATTACTATTTACTGATAATTTTACCGAGTATTTAACGATATTTCTGTTTCAGAGGAACAACAAAAACAAAAAAAATTTAAAAGATTAAAACAGTTCCCTTTTGCAGTTCTGAGCATCCATTTAAAAGAAGGTTGAAAATTCTCGGGAGTGCGTAGCGTGAAGATAACCGGTTGTTTTTAGTGAGTTGTTTTCATCATTTTCTATCAATAAACAGATAAACGCATCGATACAGCCAGCTAGGTCGACACGTATAGACATGTGCAGAGAAGTCGTTCCTAGCAAAGTTACCAAATATTAGGGACTGGCAAACTGAGCCTAAAATGCGTTTTTGACAAAATGACTTTAGACCCCCCTACAAAAATAATTTACCAAAAGTCAGGGAAATAATCAGATTTTAATAAAATTTTCAGTGTTTATTTATCAATGAGTGATCTTTATAATACATTATTTATTTTATTTCAAAACTTTCTCATTTTTTCAGGTTGCTTAATTTTGACCCCCCTTATGTTGGGGGCGTAAAATGATTTGCAAGTTGGTTATATATTGTACTAATTACAGTATAAATAAAGAGATAAAAGACCGAACTTATGAATAGAAACAAAAAAAATATTTTAAAAACATTTAATACAAAAACACGGACATAAAATGGGGGTTCAGTTTATTTTATGGTAGGAATTTACGAGCAAATAGTCCTTTATTACCTCAAAACTTTGTCGGCATTAAATGACCCACCGAGGTTGAAGTGTCGTAAAAAAATTTTTTTAAATTAACGCATCGATACAGCCAACAATGTCGACACGTATAGACATGCGCAGTGAAGCCGTTCCTAGCGAAGTTACCAAATATCAACGAACAAAATCTTCTAATATAAGACTGGTGTAAGCAGACGTCAAAAAATAATAAATAATTAATTTTTTGGAGATTTCTTTTTTTACCCATTTCGATAATTATTTAATTGGCTATTATTTTATAAAAGAAAAAATTATACATCGATGTTTTTTCTGCTTAAAAAGGGGAGGGGGTACATTTTCAATCGAGTTTTTCTTCAAAACTTATTACTTTCGTCTAAAAAAATAAGGTTTGCATTAAGTAGATATTTATTTTTAGAATCTAAAAATATAACATTTTAAACTTGACATCAGGATTTTCATATTTTAAATGAATTTTATATATTCATTTTTCATAGCAAAAATACTAAATTAAAGTTTTGAAATAAAATAACTGATGCATTAGAAAATTCACTAATTGTTAAATCAATACTGAAAATTTCATTAAAATCGGATAATTACCTAATTTTTGGTAAATTTTTTTTTTTTCATTCCAAATGTTACGTTAAAATTGTAAACAAGCGCCTAAAACCATTGAAAAACAGCCAAAATGGCGTCGAACAAAATTGACCAAAACAAATAGTTTTAAATCTATTAAAAATAAACTGCATATGTAATGATATTTTTCTTTTTTAATGATGGTTATTATGGTACTACTTATCAATTTAGACAAAGTTTAACCTTAAATGATAGATTTAATTATTCTTAATTCGCTTTTAAAACTCGTAGTATCCGATTTTTTTTGCTAGTCCCTAAGTTAAACAGAAAAATGTGTCTATAAAAAAAATTGTGTATCCATTAGAATTAATTTATTTCAAAACTTTATCGGCATTAAATGACCCACAGAGGTTGATGTGTCGTAAAACAAAATAAAACAAAAACAAACAAAACAACAAATTAACGCATCGATACAGCCAACAATGTCGACACGTATAGACATGCGCAGTGAAGCCGTTCCTAGCAAAGTTACCAAATATTAGGGACAGGCAAAATGAGCCTAAAATGCGTTTTTGACAAAATGACTTTAGCCCCCCCTACAGAAAATAATTTACCAAAAATCAGGGAATTATCGGATTTTAATGAAATTTTCAGTGTTTATTTATCAATGAATGATATTTATAATACATTATTTATTTTATTTCAAAACTTTCTCATTTTTTCAGGTCGCTTAATTTTGACCCCCCTTATGTTGGGGGCGTAAAATGATTTGCAAGTTGGTTATATATTGTACTAATTACAGTATAAATAAAGAGATAAAAGACCGAACTTATGAATAGAAACAAAAAAAATATCTTAAAAACATTTAATACAAAAACACGGACATAAAATGGGGGTTCAGTTTATTTTATGGTAGGAATTTACGAGCAAATAGTCCTTTATTACCTCAAAAACTTTGTCGGCATTAAATGACCCACCGAGGTTGATGTGTCGTAAAACAAAATAAGACAAAACAAAAACAAAAAACAAAACAAATTAACGCATCGATACAGCCAACAATGTCGACACGTATAGACATGCGCAGTGAAGCCGTTCCTAGCGAAGTTACCAAATATCTACGAACAAAATCTTCTAATATAAGACTGGTGTAAGCAGACGTTATTTCTTCTCGGGTTTCTGACAACAGCTCAATCACCCCGGATTGTCAGGTCGACGGAAGGGTAGACATCGCGATGGGGTCTGCCTCAATCAAATAAGCCAGACAATACGGAAGCTCTTTCGCCGGGGTATTATTCTACCCCCTCACCCCTGACACGATCCTCAGCACGACCTTCTAACCCCAACACATCATGTCAGTGGCATGAAGATCTTGAAATAGACAATTCCAACCCTTACATTCCACTCCCTCTGTCTGTCAGCAAAATTCTCTCTCTCTCTCTCTCTCTCTCTCTCTCTCTCTCTCTCTCTCTCTCTCTCTCTCTCTCTCTCTCTCTTTCGTTGTCTATTTCAGGGTTCCTGACTATTCAAGTATGTCCCTATCTACATTTCCGGCATCTCTCTCTCTCTCTCTCTCTCTCTCTCTCTCTCTCTCTCTCTCTCTCTCTCTCTCTCTCTCTCTCTCTCTCATCACCCTGTCCCTATCAATCTCTCTCTCTCTCTCTCTCTCTCTCTCTCTCTCTCTCTCTCTCTCTCTCTCTCTCTCTCAATATCACCTTGTTCTATCAATCTCTCTGCTTTTTTATCTAGGACTATTATCTCTCTCTCTCTCTCTCTCTCTATATATATATATATATATATATATATATATATATATATATATATATATATATTTCAGGGATCCTGGTTATTCAAGTATGTCCCTATCTACATTTCCGGTATCCCACTCTCTCTATCAATCTCACCCTGTTCCTATCAATCTTTCTGCTTCTTTATCTAAGACTATTATCTATCAATGTAAGTTCACTGTTTTATTTTATTTCATTTTATCTATACTACTTCGTAAAATAAAACACCAAGTTCGTTTTTGTTTGTTTGTTTTTTGTTTTTTTTTGTTTTGTTTTTTTTTGTTTTGTTTTTGGGTTTTTTTTTTGTTTGGGTTTTTTGTTTTTTTTTGGTGAGGGGTGGCTTTTGTGCTGATGGGGGGTCGCTCTGCAAGAAATGCCAGCCAATAAAAGATATAAATAAATAATTAAATAAATAAACGCACACAGAGAAATACGCTAATCTTATGTTTTAAACACAGAGATGAGTCACTCCACAAATATCGGCTTGGGCTGTAGAAATATCCGACTGCACCTCTGCAGAGGGCTAAGAGCCCCACCCACCCAATGTTGGCCATAGATGGCGACCCGTGATGCTTAAGGATGGAACCGTGGCGGCTTAGGAGCCCATGACAGGCAATACCCCACTTTGATCCTTACTTAGGCTAGGACGGTCTTAGAATCGTAGAATCCTGGTGGATGAGCAGTCCATGACATGCTACACTCTATTTAGGCACTTACTTAGGTAGACGGGCGGTCGGAGAGGCCCCCTCAGATCAATCGGCTGGTCACGTCAAGCCCTAACACCTATATGATTGTCATAACCCTATTTCCCTTATGACAAGCCCCAGCCCTTTTTATCATATAGTTATTTACTTAGCTTAGATGTGGTACAAGGCCAGAAGTATGGGGCGCCCAATGAGAATCGAACTCGCTTACAATGGACTGCAAATCTAGCTTGCAAATCATCTAGATTACACCTCTACCCTTTTTATCATATATATATATTTACAAACCCCTCCACACGAGCAGGATGTGACACAAGGTCAATTCATTAAGCGGAGTTTAACAGGTTTGAATTCAGAATTTTCCTTCTCCTAGACTGGTTACCTAGCCAAGGTTAAAGAGCCCAATCTACCCTGCTATTTACCCATAGCTGGAGGGAGAAATGGATTCATACCTTTCCCAAGGGTATTAGCGCTATGTGAAATGCAAACAGCTTCGTCCAGGAACTGAACTCGGGTCGACGAGTCCATTTCCTACAACTCTAACCATTAGTCAACGCGCCTAGTCCCCTTTTTATCATATATGTGCTAGAAGGCGGTGGCTGAGTGTCTTATTGTCCTGAGTATGACGTGAAACTCTATCTGATGGTGAAGGTCCAGTTCTGGAGCTCTGGGGAATGTGGAATACTCCTTTGTCACCATTACTCCCAGGTCCACTTTCTACTAGTTTGCTTATGAAATGTTATCGGCATAAAATAATTCAAGGGTTGACATGCCGTAAAATCCAACCAACCAACCAACTACCCATCAAGAATGAATCAAACAAAACGTCTTTGGCATAAAATAACCCATCAAGGGTTGACATGCCGTAAAATCCAACCAACCAGCCAACTACCCATCTAGAATGAATCAAACAAAACGTCTTTGGCATAAAATAACCCATCAAGGGTTGACATGCCATAAAATCCAACCAACCAACCATCACGACCTCGGCAAAAGCATTTGGAGCTGCAAAATTTCGTCTTAAGTTACAAAATATTGCAAAAGCTTTCTCTTACCCATCCCATAATAATGATAGGACTTTATTTGAATAGAATGAGTTCTGAGGTGAATTGATAGTGAACTTTGAAATATCCTATCATACAATAATAATAAGACTTTATTTGAATAGAATGAGTTCTGAGGTGAATTGATAGTGAACTTTGAAATATCCCATCATACAGGTAAAAATATACCAAGAAAATTTGGTACAGCCGTGGGTGAAATTTGGTTGACAAAGAGTTAAGTGTTAAGCAAAGATTTATTCATCAAAATATTTACTCGTATCTATATTTTGTTTGTCCCCTATAGACTGCCAGTTTGATGTAGAGTTATCAATGTCGGTATGTGTACTTATTGACCTTAAAGGACAGTTTACACGGAACAAAAAAAAATTCCATGTCAAATCATCCAGGCCATGTCACCTATCTCCTTCAATTTTTCCGAAATTTTGTCTAAGTGTCGATTATGATAAAGTTAGCCAATCCCCAAAATTTGAGCTTCCAATTCCAAAAATTGATGGAGTTATGTTGATTCTAAAAATCGAACTAACTCTCCAAATTTGGGTGGGGTGTTGCAAAAAATGGGGATTTTATTTTTGTCATCTATTTTTGTCTGTAAAATAAGTTCTAGGGCTTCCCTACTCCTACAAATTGCTTTATAAAATCATTTTAGCCCAATAGAATGAGGTGAATAGATAGTGAACTTTGAAATATCCCATCATACAGGTAGAAAATACCATGACAATTTGGTACAGCCGTGGGGAAAATTTGGTAGGTAAAGAATTAATATTGGTCACCCTCATGACTAAACCAAGTGACGAAATCACTTGGTTTAGTCATGAGGGTGATGGTGGATCTCTACCCTCCTCAGATCTGCAACTGCTTTGAATTTAGAGTTTTCCTTCTCCTAGACTGGTTGTCATGCTAAGATTAAAAAGTCTAGCCCTATTATTTACCCATAGCTGGAGGGAGAAAAGTTGTATTCATACCTTTCCATTTGCGCTATGTGAAATGCTAAAGGACCTGTTCAAGATTTGACCTTGGGGAGCCGTGTTACGGGGGAAAAGATTGATTGCTTGATTGACAGATTTTAACGGCATGACAACTCGTCATGGTTCATTTTATGCCTAAAGGATAAGAATACTTGAAACCATATAACCGTGTTCAAATTATTTGTATTAGTTAGGAATAATTGAAACCATACAACTGTTTACAAATTATTTGTATTTGATAAGAATACTTGAAACTATATTACTGTGTGTGAATTATTTGTATTAGATAGGAATACTTGAAACCATACAACTGTTTACAAATTATTTGTATTTGATAGGAATACTTAAAACTATACAACTGTGTGCAAATTATTTGTATTTGATAGGAATATTTGAAACCATACAACTGTGTGAAAATTATTTGTATTTGATAGGAATACTTGAAACCATACAACTGTGTGCAAATTATTTGTATTTGATAGGAATACTTGAAACCATACAACTGTGTGCAAATTATTTGTATTTGATAGGAATACTTGAAACCATACAACTGTGTGAAATTATTTGTATTAGATAGGAATACTTGAAACCATACAACTGTGTGAAAATTATTTGCATTTGATAGGAATACTTGAAACCATACAACTGTGTGCAAATTATTTGTATTTGATAGGAATACGTGAAACCATACAACTGTGTGCAAATTATTTGTATTTGATAGAAATACTTGAAACCATATTACTGTGTGCAAAATATTATAGAAATGGGTTGTAAATTATTCTACAATAGAAATTCATTGTAAATGATTTTAGTATAGAAATGAATTGCAATAATTTTACTATAGGAATGCATTGCAAATGATTTTAGTATAGGATTAGATTGGCTGGCTGGTTTGTTTTACGGCATATCAACACTTTTCATGTCATTTAATGCCGAATCAAGTTATGTGGATATTCCTTTTTTTATAGTTCCTGCTGTTGCTTAATTGGTCACCCATCTATGTAATGAACAGGCCCATCGCCGTTTAACTTCGGAGATCTAGTGGGAATCGGTGGTTTCCGCGTGAGTTGACCGTAAGCTTTTTTATAAGTAAAAAAGCGCGTGGTGTAATGGTTAAAATCAGGGAAAATGGACTCGTCGCCCCGAGTTCAAATCCTGGATGTGGTAATTGCATTTCACTTAGCGCTAATACCCTTGGGAAAGGTATGAATCCTACTCTCCCTCCAGCTATGAGTAAATAGTAGGGCAGACTAGGTTCTTTAACCATGGCTAGGTAACCAGTCTAAGAGAAGGAAAACTCTGAATTCAAACTTGTTGAACTCCGCTTAAGAAATTGACCTTGTGTCGTATCCTGCTCGTGCAGAGTTGGTAAATATATATATAAGTAAAAAAGATTGGCAGAGTGAGCTGTTGTCGGTATCGTCCGGACAGCGGGGGAGTCTATCTCTTTTTCATTAGCGCTAGACCAGAGAGATCGTTTTTGCTGAAGTGAAGTGCCACACATACCGCACATATCAGATTATTGAATCTGTGCTACTCATACGCTGAGTTGGTGTTGAAGGGATACTACACACACCCCAAAGCTTCAAAACTGAAGCTCGCAACTTAATGCAGTTTAACGTCTTATTCAAGACACTAAGACCCTTGCATTTCACTTAGCGCTAATACCCTTGGGAAAGGTATGAATCCTACTCTCCCTCCAGCTATGGGTAAATAGTAGGGCAGACTGGGCTCTTTAACCTTGGTTAGGCAACCGGTCAAGGAGAAAGAAAACTCTGAATTCAAATCTGTTGAACAAGAAATTGACCTTGTGTTACATCCTGCTCGGGCGGAGGGGTTGGTAAATATATATATATGTGATAACAAGGGTTAGGGATTTACCATTAGGGCAATACAGTTGGGACAAACATATAGGTGCTATGGATTGACGTAACCAGCCGATTGATCGAAGGGGCCTCTCTGACCGTCCATCTACTGACCCCCTTTCTTCCGCCACTGTGTTGATAGAAGTAAATAGTAACTAAGAATATGTTTTATAATAATAATAATAATAATAATAATATCCTTTTAGCTAGTATATTAGGTCTGAGACCTGTCAGCTGTTCCTTATAAATATTCATCTTAATTCCACAGAATATTTATAATCATTCCACAGATTATCCATCTTTGCCTTGAAGGAGTTTAGAGATGCGGCATTCACTACTGATGAAGGTAGTTTATTCCATGTATTCACCACTCTGTAGCTAAAATAATTTTGTCTTGCGTTTGCTTTACAAGATTTTTTAAGGAGTTTTAATTTATGTCCCCTTGTATAGATATTTTGATGTTTTTTGTTGTTTTTTTTTTTTTTTTTACGGCATATCAACCTCAATGGGTCATTTAATGCCGATAAAGTTTTGAAATAAATCAATTCTTAATGGATAATACAATTTTTTTATTAATACATTTTTCTATTTAACCCATAGATGGGACCCTAACAGGTACTACCACTCCGGGTCAGAGTGGACCAGGGAGCAATGATGATGACGGGGCGCTCCACATTCCCCAAACCTCCAAAACTGGAACCTCACCATCAGATAGAGTTTAACGTCATTCCCAAGACATGTAGACCCGCAGCCACCGCCTTCTAGCATCCATATGATAAAAAGGGTTGGGGCTTGCCATATGTTTAGTAAGTCAGAGTTCGTTGAATAAAAACCATGCGTGTATTTGTAGGCTTCAATCATATCCCCTCTTATACGTCAGAAAACCAGACTTGGTAAGTCAATGTTCCTAAGTCTTTCTTCATACGAAAGGGATTTTAAATTATTCACTAATTTAGTAGTTTTCTTCTGAACTCCCTCAATGAGTTTTGATTGTATAATCTTGTATAGTTTTTGATTAAATAATAATACTTTGGTATCTTTTGGTTTTTATCATTTTATAAACACAAATGGTCACGGCCCTGTCGACTGTGACTTTAGAATATGCCGACCGCACCTCTGTAGAGGGGTAAGACCCCCTCCCTAATAGGGCCACATGTTCGCCGTCGGCGGTGATCCGTGATGCTTAAGGACGGAATCCTGGTGGATGACCAGTCCATGACATGCAACACTCCACTATGGCCCTTACTTAAGCTAGACGGATGGTCGGAGAGGCCCCTTCCGATCAATTGGCTGGTTACGTCAAGTATATGATTATCCCGACCCTACTGCAGATCCCGACCCTTTTTTATAATATATGTGCTAGAAGGTGGTGGCTCCCCCAGCCACCACCTTCTTAGTGTCCTGTATATATATTTACCAACCCCTCCGCACGGGCAGGATGTGACACAAAGTCATTTTTAAGCGGAGTTCAGCAGGTTTGAATTCAGAGTTTTCCTTCACCTAGATCGGTTGCCTAGCCATGGTTAAAGAGACCTACTATTTTGTCCATAGCTTGAGGGAGAGTAGGATTCATACCTTTTCCAAGGGTATTAGCGCAAAGTGAAATGCAATTACCACATCCAGGATTTGAACTCGGGGCGACGAGTCCATTTCCCATGACTTTAACCATTACACCACGCGCTTCCTTAGTGTCTTAGTGTCCTGTATATGATATTAAACTGCACCTAATGGCGAAGTTCCGATTCTAAAGCTCTGGAGAGTGTGGAGTACATCGCCATTACTTCAAGGTGCACCCTGACCCGGAGTGTCAGTACCTGTTAGGGTACCACCTATGGGTTAAATAGAAGAAAATGTGTTAACAAAAAAAATTGAGTTAAAAAAAAGGGTATTCTCAATACCCATCAAGGATGAATAGAACAAAACATCTTCGGTATAAAATAACCCAACAAGGGTTGACGTGCCGTAAAATCCAAAAAAAAGAAAGAAAGAAAGAAAGAAAAGAAAGAAAGAACAAATGGTCGGGGGTGTACGGAATTACTTAAACCTTCGGCATAAAATAACCACGACAGGTTGGCATGCCGTTAAAGTCAATCAATTATATCGATCATTGAGGGTTGCATCTAAAAAATCTATCATGACGTCTTTATACTCATATCAACCAAAAATCAAAAAGGTACACACATACATACACACATCCACACATGCACTTATACTTACACACACAAATACACACACAAATACACTCACGCACATGCACACATATACACACATACACACTCACATACACACATACATACTCATACACACATACATACACACATATACAAATATACATACACATACATCCATGTACACACAAATACAAACACATGCACACATAGGTACACAAACATACACACCTACACATGCATACGCATGCTCACACATACACACATCTTTGTACTGATATCTACTGCAATTCTTAAACACACACATACACACACATACATCCATGCACACAAATACACACATATATACATACACATGCACACATACACATAAACACACACTTACACACAAATACACACAGATACATACATATATATGCACACATACACATACACAACAATACACATGCACTCACATACGCATACACACATGCACATGCACAGGAATGCATACACATACACATATCTACCAAATTCTTAAATACACACACATACATACACACATACAGCAATCCGGTAATACACATATACATGCACACATACACGCACACAAATACACATACACACCTAAACACATATACACACATCTTTATGAGGTTAAGTAAACAAACAAATGTATTTATTTTTATATGGCTTTAAGCCAACAATTTTTGGAGGATATGTGCTTAATTGAAGTCATACCTAATTTTGAAAATTAATTAGTTGATAATTAATGACTTTAGGCTGGCAGGGATTGACATTTTCTCGATTTGTTTAGCCTTACATTTGAACATATATGCCCGCCTAAATTCATTAATTATCAACTAATTAATTTTCAAAAATTAGGTATGACTTCAATTAAGCACATATCCTCCAAAAACACATCTTCATGTTGATATCTACCAAAATTCCTAAACACACACATATATACACATATGCGTTGAAATTCTGGACGAGGCTGTTTGCATTTCACATAGTGCTAATACCATTGGGAAAGATATTTATCCAACTAATCTCCCTTTAGGTATGGGTAAATAGTAGGGCAGACTGGGCTCTTTGAATTTGGCAAGGTAAACAGTCTATGAGAAAGGAAACTGAATTCAGACCTGTTAAACTCTGCTTAAGAAATTGACCTTGTGTCACATACTGCTCATGCGCAGAGGTTGGTAAATATATACCTGCACATATGCGCACATACACGTGCACGTATACACACACAAGCATATACGTATACACACACATATTATTGTCTCCATTGATGTATTAGGTTATATTCTGTACACAACTGACCCTGTGCAAACACTGAATTATTGTTAGCTCAATGACTAAGTAAAATCTTACGCTCGCCCAAATTATTGAGTTACGTCGACCCGCCATTGTGCAGTGTTCTTTCTTTTCTGTTCTTGTCAGACTGCAGTCTATTTAATAATGCATCCTCCTTCGATATTGTTAGAGGCGTTGTTAAACAGGCCGTATTACAAAACATTGTTCCTTGTTTCATTCATTCAATTCTTTTTATCAGTGCATAAAAAAAAATAGAAAAGAAAAATGAATGTCCTCTTAGGGACAAGAGATTGCATGATTTTTAAGGACATTAATTGGGCTCTTTAATAGAACATGATATCGGAAGTAGATATAATAGATCAAGGTCGACTTATCCTAGAGTCATTGAGTGGATTCTAAATGTCCGGGAGCTCTATATATATATATTATATATATATATATATAATATATATATATAGCCTTGTGCCGTATCTAAACTACGCTTAGTAAATAACTATATATATATTATATATATATATATATATAATATATATATATATATATAAGTATGGGGCACCTTATGAGAATCGAACTCACTAACAATGGTCTGCTAATCTAGCTTGCTAACCATTATAGCACATAAGGCACCCACCATACACACACACATACACACGCATATATATATATAAAGTAAAGTCATAGCCTAATGTCGGTATCAGCCACACAGCGAGGGAGTCTATCCCCTTTTCACTAGCACTAGACCAGGGAGATTGTCTTTTGCATCTGAAGTGGAGTGCCACACCTATCACGCAGATACTTCTTCTACGCTGAGTTGACGAGGGCCCGGTATCGAACGCGGAACCTTGTGGTTCCTAGCAGGACGCTCAACCGACTAAGCTAAACCGGCAGTATACTTTATATATATATATATATATATATATAATATATATATAGTGTACAATGAAAATATAAGGCGATTGTTACCATTGGTTTCAAAGCAGTGTACTAGCCACTTTCACCAGGATAATGCCCCTGTGTTATTATTTTCATTTCGACAATATATATATATATATATATATATATATATATATATATATATATATATATATAACAGGCGCTTTGTCTTGATGATAAGAGGCTAATACACTGCTTTGAAACCAATGGTAACAATCACACCTTAAATTTATTGTACCTCTATAATAGATAAATTCATCTCTTACGTAATCAAGCACTTTATTTCCAATCTATATATATATATATATATATATATATATATAAGATTTTTGGGTGTTTGTCTTTTAGAAGCATTGTTGAATAAAGTATATATTATTTATATTTTTGCTTGAAGGCAATTATTATGCGTACTAGCAAAATAATGCACCCTCCGGGTGCAAGTATTTAAGTTTTAATGTAATAAAATATCGTATTAAATTAGAAAGGCTAATGAAACTAAATAAGAATGCAGATAAAAAGATTTGAAACAGATTCATTTATAATCGAAAAATCTGAAACTTACTCTTCCACCACTCTCGTCTTTCATTGTTATTTTTTCTAATTTAAGTATTTAGTTAAAAGAGGAAGTAAAGAATAAAATGACAGTTATTTTTTCTTGTTAATGGATTTCATTTAAGATTAATTGAAGAGATTTTTTCTTATATTCATTAAAATAAAACCAAACAATTAGAAATCAATAATACTAAGCACATATTTATTAAAATCACATTTTTAATATCAATATGCAAATTAGCCTTCCCGTTCACTCTGTAAACCGCAATTTTCTTGTATATATAAATATAATTGCATATCGTTAGTATGTAGATATGGTTAACAGTATTAATAATGTTAAACAATTTTATTAATAATTGAGGTTTAAATAAAAATAAATTCATGGTCAATGTGACGTCAATAACTAAGGGAATTGTGACTTGAGTAGTGATATAGTTTCGGTTACAGACAGACAAACAAACAATCTCCATTATAATGATATAGTATAAAATTCAATAATTATAGAAAATGACTATGACAACTGTATTTGGCAAACGATTATGCGATGCTAGAACATCGTACAATATTCACAGACATACACACACACACACGTATGAAAATAATAACACAATGGTAACATTGGTTTCAAAGCAGCATACGAGCCACTTATTGACAGGACAACGTGTCTGTGTTATTATTTACATTTCGCCTTACATTTCCCTCTTACATCTTTAATCGGCACTTTATTTTCATTTTTCCAGTACTAATAACAATATATATAATATATATATATATATATATATATAATATATATATATATATATATATATATTATTATATTATATATATATATGCTGTATTATTTATTATATATATATTGTATTATTTATTGTATATATATTGTATTATTTATTATTTATTATATATATGTTGTATTATTTATTATTTAATATTATTTATTATATATACTAGCAAATATGTGCACCCTCCGGGTGCAAGTATTTAAGTTTTAATGTAATGAAATATCGTATTAAATTAGAAAGGCTAATGAAACTAAATAAGAATGCAGATAAAAAGATTTGAAACAGAGGGGGTGATAATAGATAAATAGAACAACTGAAACTTACTCTTCCATCACTCTCGCCTTTCCTTGTTATTTTTCTAATTTAAGTATTTAGTTAAAGAGGAAGTAAAGAATAAGATGACAGTTATTTTTTCATGTTAATAGATTTCATTTAAGATTCATTGAAGAGATTTTTGTTTATATTCATTAAAATAAAACCAAACGGTTAGAAATCAATAATACTAAGCACATATTTATTAAAATCACATTTTTAATATCAATATGCAAATTAGCCTTCTCGTTCACACTGTAAACCGCTATTTTGTTGTATATATAAATATAATTGCATGTTGTTAGTATATAGATATGGTCAACAGTATTAATAATGTAAAACAATTTTATTAATAATTGAGGTTAAAATTAAAATAACATCATTGAGAATGTGATGTCAATAACTAAGGGAAGTGTAACTTGTGTAGTAATATAGTTTAGGTTACAGACAGAAAAACACACAATCTTCATAAGATATATGTTGTGTTATTTATTATATATATATATTATAATATATATATATATATATATATATATATATGTTGTATTATTTATTATATATATATTGTATTATTTATTATATATATATTGTATTATTTATTATTTATTATTACTTATTATATATATATATGTTGTATATTATTTCATTTCGCTTTATATTTACCTCTTACATTCTTAATCGAGCACTTTATTTTCAATTTTCCAGTACTATATAGTATATATATGTTGTATTTTAGGGGTCTCCTCATATATATATATGACGAACGCACCCAGAAAGTAAGTGTTTTGGCTTGGGGCATTATTTTAGCATTGTTTCAGCGTAGGGGCCACGGCGAAGAGACGATCGACTTATGAGAGGAGTAATAATAAAAGCCAAATAACCGAGAGAGTTTTCTAACGAGAAACGCACATTTTTAATATTGCAGCAATGCCACCCTCCTGCGATTTTCGGAGGCTGTGGCATGTCGACGAACATAAATAAATAAATAGAAACAATTCTGGGCGGGAACCTTGTGGACTTTAAATAGACTGAATCCAGTTAGAAAGAAGAAAAAAGAGGAGGGTGGGGTCGCATTCGGAAAAAGAGCAGGATATAAGAAAAGGAAGAAAAACTCGCGGACAGGCCCCGCTGTGCAGGCTAGGGTTCGCCAGTAACCCGAGCACCTGTCAGGCTGGCCTTATGCACCACGGATGAGGTAGAGTCGCACCGGTGGACCCCTAGGCATCATTGATGGCGTAATCAATTTTGGTATTTTTTTTCATACCAGCACGGCATGCCGGCGTCTTGAGGCTGATGAATGTTGGGGCACGTCACTTGCCGCTCGATAAATAACAGAAAAAAAGGGGGGGGAGGTTGAAGAAAGAAAAAAAAAAGGAAGAATTGTTTGGCAACAACGACTGACAATATAAGAATAAGGAAATTGAAGGAAATAGAAAAAGAAGTAAAAATAAATGAAACTGCTTAATTTGGCATCGGTAATGACCAGAAATAATACGGAAAGACTTCTTTCTTTCTTTTTATTACTTAAACCCTTCCCTCACTCTCTTTCTTTCTGTCTCTGTCTCTGTCTGTCTGTCTGTCTGTCTCTCTCACACACACATACACACACACACATATACACACACACACACACACGCACGCACACACACACACACGCACGCACACACACACTCACAAATACTCTTCTCTGTCTCTCTCTCCCCTCTCTCTCACTCTCTCTCTCTCTCTCTCTCTCTCTCTCTCTCTCTCTCTCTCACACACACACACACACACACACACTCTCTCTCTCTCTCACACACACACACACACACACACACACACATCCAATACGGAATGACTTCTTTCTTTCTTTTATTAATTAACCCCTTCCCCACTCTCTTTCTTTCTTTCATTCTCTCTCTCTCTCTCTCTCTTTCTCTCTCTCTCCCTCTATCTATCTATCTATCTTTCCCTCACACACACATACACACACACACACACTCACTCACAAATACTCTTTCTCTCTCTCTCTCTCTTTCCCTCTTTCCCTCTCTCTCTCCCTCTCTCCATCTCTCTCCCTCTCTCTCTCCCCCTCTCCCTCTCTCTCTCCCTCCTCCCTCCCTCTCCCTCTCTCTCCTCACGCAGACACACGCACATCCAACATGGAAACACATCTTTTTATTACTTACCAAAGACATTTTTGTTTTATTCATTCTTGTTGGGTATTCAAATTTTTAAAAACTCATTTTAAAACACATTTTTTATACATTTAACCTATAGATAATACTCTAACAGGTACTACCACTCTGGTTGGTTGGTTGGTTGGTTGGTTTGGATTTTACGGTATGTCAACCCTTGAGTTATTTCATGCCAAAGACATTTTTGTTTTATTCGTTCTTGTTGGGTATTATTTTTTTAAAGTCATTTTTTAAAACATATTTTATCTATTCAACCCATAGATGGGATCCTACCAGGTACTACATATTCGGTTGTTTGTTTGTATTTTATGGCATGTCAGCCCTTGTTGGGTTATTTTATGCCGAATAAATTTTTGTTTCATTCATTTTTGTTGGGTATTCAAAAATTTTTAAACTCATTTGTTAAATTCATTTTTTATATAATTAACCTATAGATGGGACTCTAACAGGTACTACCACTTTGGCTGGTTGGTTGGCTGGATTTTATGACATGTCAAACTTTGGGTTATTTAATGCCGAAGACATTTTTGTTTTATTTATTCTTACTGGATATTCAAATTCTTTAAAACTCATTTATTAAAACACATTTTTATCTATTCAACCTATAGTTGGAGCCCCAACAGGTACTACCACCCCAGTTGGTTGTTAGTTGTTGGTTTGGTTGGTTACACATTCTTTTAAAACTCATTTTTGATTTATTTAACACAAAGATTGGACCCATTCTGAGTCATAGTGGACCTGGGAGTAAGGGCAATGAAGGGGTACTCCACACTTCCTAGAACTCCAAAATTGGAATTTCACCATTAGATATAGTTTAATATCATACCCAGGACACTAAGACCCTCAGTCACTGCCTTCTAGCACATATATGATAAAAAGGGCTGGGAGCTTACCATAAGGGGAGCAATGGCAATGAAGGGGTACTCCACACTTCCTAGAACTCCAAAATTGAAACTTCATCATTAGATGCAGTTTAACGTCACACCCAGAACATTAATGCCCTCGACTACCACCTTCTAGCACATATATGATAAAAATGGTTGGGGTTTGCCATAAGGGCAATAGGGTTGTGAAAAATCATATAGGTGCTAGGGATTGATGTGACCTCCCAGACAGCCCGTCTATCTCAAGTGGATATTCATTCTTGATGGGTATTGAACTCAATTTTTTTTGTTAACACATTTTCTTCTATTTAACCCATAGATGGTACCCTAACAGGTACTGACACCCCGGGTCAGGGTGCACCTTGAAGTAATGGCGATGAAGGGGTACTCCATGAAGCGATGAAGGGGTACACTAATTTCTCCAGAGTTTCAGAATTGAAACTTCATCATTAGATGCAGTTTAACGTCAAACCCAGGACATTAACACCCTCAACCACCACCTTCTAGCACATATATGATAGAAATGGTTGGGATTTGCCATAAGGGCAATAGGGTTGTGACAATCATATATATATATACCAACCCCTCCGCACGAGCAGGATACGACACAAGGTCAATTTCTTAAGCGGAGTTGAACAGGTTTGAATTCAGAGTTTTCCTTCTTCTAGACTGGTTACTTAGCCATGGTTAAAGAACCCAGTCTGCCCTGCTATTTACCCATAGCTGGAGGGAGAGTAGGATTCATACCTTTCCCAAGGGTATTAGCGCTAAGTGAAATGCAATTAACACATCCAGGATTTGAACTCGGGGCGACGAGTCCATTTCCCATGACTTTAACCATTACACCACGCGCTTCCCTCAATTGTGACAATCATATAGGTGCTAGGGCTTAACATTACCTCTCAGACCGACCGTATCAGTTTGGATGAGGGCTGGGTATTAAAGTTTAGGTACCGGACATGTATAACGAAAAGTGGGGTTACCTTAAGGAAAAATTGTCACATAGTAAAAAATACCTTGGACCAATTACTTAAGCATAACATTTATTATCTTGATGTAGATATAATCTTATTATAATAGAGATTGTGGGTTTGCCTGTCTGTAACAGAAACTATATTACTATACAAGTCGCAATTCCCTTTGCTGTTTACATCACATTCTCCATGATTTTATTTTTTTATTTAAACCTCAATTATTAATAAAATTGTTTTACATCATTAAGACTGTTGACCATATCTACATGATATTTTCCACGTACCCCACTTGTACGGGTCAGGCACAAGGCCCTATTTATGTGTGGCCAGCCACAAACCGAAGCTCATGGGGTGGCGGGTGAAAAAATTGCGTCGATCCCGTCGGCATTCCCCCTCAATCAATGGTCCAGAGGCCGAAGCCACTGTTGACCATATCAACATGATATTTACCGCGTACCCCACTTGTACGGGTCAGGCACAAAGTCCCTATTAACGTGGGACCACCCACAAGCCGAAGCTCATGGAGTGGCAGGTGAAAAAATTGCGTCGATCCCGTCGGCATTCCCCCTCAAGGGGGGCGCCTCAGGCACTGGGCAATAAACCCAGCCCTGCCCCTTTAAATCGAGGGGGCAGGTGTTGCCTGGGGGGATGGCCCCCTGGGATCGACGCCGTTAATTATATCAATGGTCCAGAGGCCGAAGCCACTGTTGACCATATCAACATGCAAACAACATGCAATTGTATTTATATATACAACAAAATAGCGGTTTACAGTGTGAATGGGAAGGCTAATTTGCATACTGATCTTAAAAATTTGATTTTAATAAATATATGCTTAGTATTATTGATTTCTAATTGTTTGGTTTTATCTTAATGAATATAAGCAAAAATCTCTTCAATGAATCTTAAATGAAATCCATTAACAAGAAAAAATAACTGTCATTTTATTCTTTACTTCCTCTTTTAACTAAATACTTAAATTAGAAAAATAACAATTAAAGACGAGAGTGACGGAAGAGTAAGTTTCAGTTGTTCTATTTTTCGATTATACCCCCCTCTGTTTCAAATCTTTTTATTGAATTCTTATTTAGTTTCATTAGCCTTTCTAATTTAATAAAATATTTTATTACATTAAAACTTAGATACTTGCACCCGGAGGGTGCATATATTTGCTAGTAAATATAATAATTAATTAGTATAATTTTTATTTTTTTTTATTGTCAAAAAGAACGACAATGGTTAAATAAATTAAAAAATACTAACAGTACTGTTTATTTGGTTACCTCATTTAGGAATGAAGCC
>CM042173.1:2462118-2494618 GCA_023376005.1 Doryteuthis pealeii | reverse complement strand
ATAAAGATAAACCTAATGAGTCAGATAAACCTACTAACAGTTTCGCTTAAGTGCTCTTCAGGGCTAAGATCCGACTAAAGAGATTTGGAGCAAACTCACATTTATACAAACCTACCTCCTAGGCACAAAAGAATTAGCATAGACTAAACTAACCAATAAAAGAAAAAGACAAAAGATTTATTGGCTCTACTTAGGTATTGAGCACTTTTTACTTATTAGCTTTAGTTTCCTGGCGGTTTTTGTATGAATATATATATATAATAATATATAATATATATATATATATAAATTGTTTTTTGTTTTGGCCAAATATTGTACCAATAGATTATTTTGGGTTGGTACGATTATCTTGGTCTTTTCTTTTTCAAATTTTTTTTCCCCGCTGATGTTTGGTAGTATATTTTTACAATCAAACTATTTGCTGGTTTTTTTCTCACCGCGAGATTTACCAACAAGTTTGGTATTATATAATATAATATATATTATATATATATATATATTATATATATAAATAGAGATAGATAGATAGATAGATAGATAAAAGTGTATGAAAAAAAATCATCATCAGAGCATGTTTTTAATCCGGACTCATCAAGAGAGAAGCAGAATTAATTTAATTCAAAACCGGAAGCATGGTTGTTCCAAAAAGAGTGTAAGCTTGCGATCGCTTCGTCATTTCTACATCCATGCGTGTTTTTCGCTAACGGATTAAAAACACGCTCTGATGATGAGTTTTTATAAATCGAAATATTGTTCAATATTAGCTATGAAATGTATAAAAAAATATATTCATTTAACAATATTGTGTGTTTCATTCCTTTTTATCTATACATATATACGTCGATTAATTTCCCTTACTCTTAACTCATATATATATATATATATATATATATATATATATAAATCCAAGTCCAATGAGAAGAAATCTTCCTTAGACACAAGATTTTATTTTAAAAATCTGTCGCAGTTTGAGAGCTCAATGTGTGCTCTTAATGTTAGAGTCAACAGAGAAAATATATAAGTAAAGAAATAAACAAAAGACTTAGAGATTTAGCGTTAGAGTCTATTTCAGGGAGCTTAATAGACTATAATACTAAATCTTTTGTATTTCTTTACTTATTAAAATATATATATATATATATATAATATATATATATATATATATATATATTATGTGTGTGTGTGTGTTGTGTGTGTGTTGGAGAGAGAGAAAGAGAGAGAGAGAGGAGAGAAAAGAGAGAGGAGAGGAGGGAGAGAGAGGGGAATATATATATGTGATATATATGTGTTGTATATATAATGTATATATAGATATATATTCATATATACATCAACACATATATATTTGAACTCATCACGCCGAGTCATTTCCAGCGATAGTAACTCATTGACACTGTTGTTCTCAACAACGAACAACAACATGTGTAAATATTTTGTTTCACAGACACACACGATGACATAAAAGAGTAAAAAAACATGAAAATTAAAATCAAATAAAATTCATACCATAAAATAACGGCATCGTATTTTCTGTCGTAAAAAAAACATTCATTTTATTTACTTGGTTTTTTTTTTTCACCACCCATTTTTTCGTTGTTTTTTTGGGGTTTTTTTTCTGTTCCAACCCCTTCAAAAAAAATAAAGACGGAAGGACCTTCCTATAGATTTATCTATCTACTCCAGTCTATACATATCTGTTTCTCTCTCTCTCTCATCTCTCTCTATATATATATATTATTTATATATATAATATTATATATATTATATAATAGTAAAGTCGTTTCGGGGCGGCCTAAAGTCGGTATCAGCCAGCTCAAGCGAGGAGCCTATCCCCTGTGTTCAATAGCGCTAGACAAGAACCAAAGAGATTGGTTTTTAGGCATCTGCTTCTGGGTGGAGCGCCCACACATAATAATACCGCACAGATTGGGCGAAGGAACTGGTATCGAAGTAGGACCTTTGTTGGTTTCTGCGATCGCCTACCGACTGAGCTAAGCCGGCCCTATAATATTCTTCATTTTCCTTTTTCTTACACGACCCCGCCCCCAAAAAAAAAGAGAGAGACAGGAGGAAACCTTTTTATAAGTGTTTGCAAACAATTTTGCTTCTCCCATTTTGTTTCTTTTTCTTATACTATTGTGTTTCTGAAATTTTTATTCGCTGCGCTTACGGCTTATTTTGATTCCCTTCCCGGTTCGTAAAAAATCTTTCTTGTTTGCCAACAACATTCTGTTCGTTTAATGGTGGATATTTGGGAATAAAAAATATTCCTCATTATCAGGGAAGGAATACCGATCACTGGGATTATATCATATAAATTTGAGGTTTTATAATATTATATATTTATATATAATATATATATATTATAAGATGAGTGAGTATGTAGTGAGTAGTGTAGAGAGAGAGAGAGAGAAGATAAATTGAAAACAACAATATGTGTTAAAATGAATATATTTTATATTCATTTTCATAGCTAATATTAACAATATTTCGATTTATAAAAAATCATCATCAGAGCTTTTGTTTTTATTCGCGACTCATTGATCAAGAGGAACACGGATGTCAAATGACGAAGCGATTAACAGTTTACAGCTTTTTGGAACAACAATGCTTTTCGGTTATAATTTAAATTATTTTCTTATTTTTCCCGATGAGTCCTGATTAAAACAAGCTCTGATGATGATTTTTTATGAATCGAAATATTGTTTAGCTATGAAAAATGATATAAAATATTTTCTTTTAACAGTATTTGTGTGTTTCATACTCTTTTATCTATAACATATAAACGTCGGATTATTTCCTTACTCTAACAACAACATATATATATATATATATAATATATATTATATATATATATATTATATATTATATATATATGGGAAAGGTACGAACCCAACTATTCCAGCTATGAGTAAATACTAGAACAGATTGGATCTCTTATCTTGGTATGACAACCGACAGGGAGAAGAAAAACTTTTGACCATTTCGTATGCATATCCAGCATATTGAGCACTATTCTCTTATAAATAGCAACTACAATTATTTAATCTCTCTCTCTCTCTCTCTCTCTCTATATATATATATATATATATATATATAATATATAGTATATATTATTATATAATATTATATGTGTGTGTGTGTGTGTGTGTGTTGTGTATATATATAATAATTATATATATAAGAGTTTTGAATGTTTTGTTTATTTTAGAAGCATGTTGGATAAAGTATATATTAATATATATTTTGTTTGAAGGCAATTACAATGCGCATATTCGCATAAAATTCATAATTATAGAAGTAATATATGAACAAATAAAATTTCAAAGAAAGTAATTATGTTGTGAATGAGACATGCTATACAAGACTTATAAAGTCTGTAGATCGTTTTAGTTACTATGTTCTACACACCGAATATCTTTGCGAATTTCACTTGTCATTATTATTCTACGATATTATCGAATTTATGGCGATATGCGCATTGTAATTGCTCAAACACCACACACATTATTATATATAATATCTATATAATATATATAAAGCTAGGGCTGATGTCCTGTGGCGAGTGATATTGGGTTGACCCCGCTCCAAAAAAAAACAATGAACCTGATAATATATTATTATTATCAATTATATCTATACATACTGATATGGCACTCTTATTTACCGTCGGTATTCACAAGCATTGGAAAGGAACTTATCATCGAGACAAATGGCTTGGAAATGACAATATAAAATGAAACATATACGTATAGCGATCTCACCGTTGTTTCTCCGCGGTGTCCACTCATCACCTGCGTGCGTGCCACGATGTTCTAAACAAAAAAGTAATGCTTAGCCAAATAATATACAGCTCAAATTAATTGGTTCAAGAAAAGAACCGGGAAAGTACTTTTGTTAAAAACTTAAAGAGAAAACAGAAAAAATCTTCAAAATCATACGGGTTCCTCATATTTTAACCAAATTTGTTTAGAATGAAAAATGTTGCCACAAAATATATTATTCTATTATTATATATATTATTATATTAATATTATAATAATATATATGGTTTGTGAAACTGTACAGACAATTCTGTCGGACAAAGTTTTTTCGTTGAATATCCGTTCTCAATTTTCGGGTCATCTTTCGGTGTCGGGTGTAACTGGTGTACCAGTCCCCCAAAGGTTTCAAAACAGCGCTTTCGCAATACATTCTTGCCATCTCGAGGTAGGGATACGGTGGTATGATTTCGTGTCGTTTTAACGAGAAGGTAGTAGCAAAGGAATTGAGTGGGAGTTAATTAACAGATGTGTAGAGTTGTTATTCCCCACTTCTAAGATTCCTTTGCTACACTCGTTCTGCGTTAAAAAAGACACGAAATCATACTCGTTTTCCTACCTGAGGATGGTCAAATATGGTAATTGCCGAAAGCGCTGTTTGAAACCTTCGGGGACTGTTCATACAGTTTAACACCCCGACACAGAAAGATGACACGAAAATTGGGAACGGATCAAAAAACTTGTCCGAAAGAATGTGTCTGTTACAAGTTAACAACTTGATATAAAGAAAAATGCTCTGAAAAACCTTATTTTAATATAATTATTATAATTTTATATAGGAAGAGAGAGAGAGAAGAGAGAGAGGAGAGAGGAACAGAGAGAGAGAGAAGAGGGGAGAGATTATGATAATTAAGTGGTGCTATTTTATAAATGAATAGGTGTTCAATATTGTGATAGAGCATGGCTACTAGCTACGGCCCTATCTCAGTCTGTTCGGTATTCTATCTATTTAAGCTAGCTTAGCTTTACTTCTATCATGCTGTGATATCTATCTACCTAAGCTAATTTATTCTAGCGAAGTATATCCATCTAGTCTGTTCATATCTATTAATCCATCTATCTATCTATACTGTATTATATAATTATATATATATAATATATATATATATATTATATTATAATATTATATCTATATATTATATAATATATTATATTATATATTATATATCCAGGCTGCTATATCTTTTATATTTTATGGCCTAGGCTAATTATGTAAAAACTAGCTTGCTCTCCATAGCTTATTAAAGCATTCCTATCTAACCTCTCTATCCTCACTATTTCATATCATTCTATCTCTCTTATCTATCTATCATTCTCTCTTATCTATCTATTCTAATTCCATGACAGGTCTGCTGATATCTATATATCTAAGGCTAACTTAGCTGACATAGCTCCGCATCACAGTCTCTATGATCTAATCTTATCTAATTCTATCTAATCTAATCTACTATCTGACTATTTCCTCTCATATTACTACTTATCTATCTATCTGCCTACAGTTCTTCTCTCTTTCTATCTCTCTATTTATCTATTCTTCATATTTTATCTATCTATTCTATATGACAGTCCGTGTGCTGATATCTATATATAGCTAGCTCGCCCACAGTATCTACTATCTATCTATCTAATCTATCTGCTACCATCTTTCCTCTTCTTTCATCTCTCTCTCTATCTATCTATCATCTATGACAGCTGCTGAATCTATAGTTATCTAGCTAACTAGGCTGGCTAAGCTCGCCACCACAGTCCTATTATCTATCTATCTATCTATCTACTCTATCTATCTGCTAACCTTCCTGCTCTCCGAGACAGCTGTTTTATCTTCTATTGTTTATGTTGTGTAATGGCGCATCCTGGACGAACCGGGGGTTCATAACAGGCATTGTTCGTCAAATGGACGCGTCACTGACATAAGAACGAAGGAGAAAGAAAAGCGACACCGGTGGAGAGAGAAGGGAGGAAAAAAAAGACCTGCTGAGAGAATTGGCGTTAGTTTCCACGTCTGGTTGTTTTCGTTATCACACTTCATACGAGACGAAGAAGACAGAAGAAGAAAAGAAGAAGAAGAAGAAAAAAGAAAGAGAAAAGAAAGAAGAAAGAAGAAGAAAAAGAAGAAAAGAAAAAATCCTTTTTTCGAATCGTTGAGTGCACTTTCTGATTTATTATGAACCTCCAGAATGTCCATTCCTTTTTATGATTAAGAGTCTTTTTCAAATTTATTTGCTTTTCTTGCTTTTTTTTTTGTTTTTATGATTTTTTAATTTTTTGATTTTAGGTTTTTTTTTTGCGGGGTGAAGAGACGTTCTTTTTCTTTCTTTTCTTCTTTCTTTTTTCTCTTCCATTGTTAGTTTCTTTTCTTAAACATTTGTTCTTCTTTCCTTTAAACATATTCTTCTTTTTTTTCTTCTTCCCTTGTTTTCTTTTTGTTTCTTCACCCTTTTTTTTCGTTATTGCTTGTTGTTGATTCTTTCTTGCTGTATTTTCTTTCTGTTTTTCTTCAGCCATTCTGTTCTTGTTTTTTTGTTTCTGTTTTTGTTGTTTTGGTCGGGATGTTGAAGGGAAGAGGGGAACGTTTTCTTTTTCCTTCATTCACTGGTCTTTCTTAAGTTTTCGTCCACCCCCCCCTGGTTTTCGTACTGCGTTGTTGTGGTTTATCTATTTCTTTGATCTTCCTGGCTTTGTTTTTGTTTTTTTTGTCTTTTAATTTTTTTTGATTTTTTTTTTTTTTTTTTTTGGTGGGTGAAGAGAACGTTGCTTTTTTTCCTTCATTCTCTTCTTTTGTTTCTACATCTTTTTTTTTTTTTTTTTCAGTTATTGCTTGTTGTTGAATCTCTTCTTGCTATTTTTCTGTTTCTTTTTTTTCACCATTTTGGTCTTGTTTTTTTTGTGTTTTTTTGTGTGTTGTGTGCGGGTGGAAGAGAACGTTTCTTCTTTTTTCTTCATTCACTTGTTCTTTTCTTTTGTTTTCTACACCTTTTTTTTTTTCTTTTTTTCGTTACGCTGCTTGTTTATTCTATCTGCTTTTTTCTTCTTTTTTCCTCCCCATTGTCTTACTTTACGCTCTTTCGTTCCCTTCTTGACCATTTCCCTTGCTTTTATTTATTATTTTTTTATGTGGTGAGAAGTTTTGTTTTTTTCATTCACCATTTCTTCCCCATTTTTCTTTCTTTTTCTTTCCTTTTTTTCTTTTTTCTTTTTTCCCTTTTTGTTATTTCTGCTTGTTTATTCTTTTCATTGCCTTTTTCTTTCTTCACGCATTTTTCTTCTTCTTTTTTTTTTTTTTTTGGTGTGGGGAATTGAAGAGAGAACGTTTTGATTTTTGATTTCAGTTTTTTTTCTTTTCTTTTCTTTTTTTCACCAATTTATCTGTTCCGTATTCTTTTTTTTTTCGGTTGTGTGAAGAACTTTTTTCTCTTCCTTTTCTTATTTTCACATTTTTCTTGGCGTTTTTTTCGGAGGGTTAAGGAAAATATTTTTCTTCATTTCTTTCTTTTCCCTTCTCCATCATTTTCCTTGCTTTTGGGTGATGAGGGTGAGAGAGAACCTTTTCATTCCCTTTTTCTGATTTTTTCTTTTGATTAGCCATTTTTCTTGCGTTTTATTTATTTACTTATTTATTCATTGTCTTTTCATCCTTTTTTCTTTTCTTTTCTTCATCTTTTTTCTTTGGGGGGGGGAATAACGTTTTGTTTTAGTTTCTTTTCTTTAGACATTGTTTCTTTCTTTCTTTCTTTCTTCTTTTGCTCGTTCCATTTTTTCGTTTGTTTTTCTTAACATTTTATCTTTCTTTCTTTTCTTCTTCTTTTCTTTCGTTCCATTTTTCGTTTTTTCTTTAATCTTTCTTTCTTTCTTTCTTCTTCTTATCTTTCGTTCCATGTTTCGTTTCTTTTCTTAACAGTTGTCTTTCTTTCTTTTCTTCTTTCTTCTTTTTTCTCGTTTCCATTTTTTTGTTTCTTTTCTTTAACATTTTTCGTTCTTCTCTATTCTTCTACTTTTCTTTCGTTCATTTTTGCGGTTTCTGTTTCTTTACATTTTTCGTTTTTTTCTTCTTTTTTCTTCGTTCCATTTTTCGTTGCTTTTCTTTAACATTTTTCTTTCTCTTCTTCTTTTTTTTTTTAATTTTTAGAATTTCTTTTCTTTTTCGTTTCTTTATTGTTTGATTGTTGATTCACTCGTTTCTCTTATCTTTAAGGAAGAATGCGATGCTTAGAATCACTGATGTTGTCAGTGCTCAACAATTCAACCAATTTTCCCACCCACGTTTCCAGAGTAATTGACTAATCAAAACCACGTCAGACCAGACAGGGTGCTATATTATCAGATTTATGCTAAACAAGCACAAACTGTGGGTTAGTTGGTTGGATTTTACGGCATGTCAACCATTGCCAAGTTAGTTAATGCCAAGGACGTTTTGTTTTATTCATTCTTCATTACTGAGTTAGTTTATGCCGAAGACGTTTTGTTTTATTCATTCTGCATGGGTATTCAAAATTATATATATAATATATTATATAATATATATATATATATATATATATATATAATATTATATTTGGGAGAAAATGTGCTTAATTAAAGTCGTACCTAATTTTTGAAAGTTAATTAATTAATAATTAATTAATTGGGCGGGCATACCTATTCAAATGTAAGACTAAACAAATCGAAAATAAATCAATCTCTGTATGTACATTTCGGCCTATTAGGCCTCATCAGCAGAGCTATAGATAGGAAGACCGCCTTGTGCGTGCAAGGCGGTCTTCCTATCTATAGCTCTGCTGATGAGGCCTAATAGGCCGAAATGTACATACAGAGATTGATTTATTTTCGATTTGTTTAGTCTTACATTTGAATAGGTATGCCCGCCTAATTAATTAATTATTAATTAACTTTCATATATATATATATATATAATATAATATAATAAATATATAAAGGTTTTATATATTTATGTATTTGATGACAAAGGAACAGTCACGACCATTTGGTTTCATGCATGCGTAACCGCAAACATTCGTCAGGTGACGTTGGTTAAAATGTGAGGAAAATCGAAAATTTCAAAAAGTATTACAGACATAAGATGTGTATGATTGGATGAGATGTTATGCATATGTATGTGGTGTTGTTATGAATGTTATTATGAAACCAAATGGTCGTGACTGTTCCTTTGTCATCAAATACATAAATATATAAAACCTTTATGTATTTAATACTATTATATTATATAATAGCTCTATCTTTTATAATGAGCACTCTTCCTATAATACTGCACTTTGTCACACCGTTCCAGTAAAAGCTGAAACAGTGCCAATCCCACGCTATAGTTTATATATATATATATATATATATATATATATATATATATTAAATGGGTTACACGCTTACGCACACATACACACGGATTAAACACAGATTTAGGATTTCTCAACCCGTATAAATATTTCTCTACTACTAACACTACCAGGTCAGCAAAGGACATGAAAGGCAATCACACAATCTCCTACAATCACAAAAAAAACATCAACACGGACAATGATGACAGCCAAGACACATCAATAAACACGCTGACACATAAACCATAGACAAGCACCCGCAAAAAACAAGCGAGTGGTCGCAAAAAAGAAGCGAAGAGGTCACTAAGAGCAACCGTCCCCATACCACCCAACGAGGTCATCGAGATGATACCATCAACACCAATAAAGAGTATATATAGATGCCAAAAAGAGCCCAGATCGGACAGTCTATTCGTTCTGAAGAAGGGGTATAAACATCCCCGAAATATTACAAAATAAAACGAAACTTAACATTCAAAAACTGAGTTTCCTATACTTCATATTAAATTTCAAACATAGCTCAGTCGGTAGAGCGTTCGGCTAGAAACCACAGTGCGATACCCACCCTCGTCAACTCAGCGTATGAGTAGCACAGGGATCTGTGCGGTAAAGTAAGGAGCTGATGGAAGGTGTGGCGCTCCACCTCAGATGCTAAAAATAATCTCCTTGGTCTAGCGCTAGTGAAAAGGGGATAGACTCCCTCGCTGCATGGCAATTACAGTAGTAATGGATCAGTGAGACAACCTTGTTAACCATTACACCAAGACGGGACGCTAAATGACATTTATATACCGGAGACCAAATTATCCCCAAATGTTTTTATTCTTCGAAAAGGCTGTAAGAATAGGATAGAATTTCTTTGTTAATCCGATAAGTGCGAGAGAGCGGGGAGGGGGAGGGGGAGATCGACATTAAACGCCATTTTGTTGGTAGCAATCACGACTAATATGTCCGAACCAATGAAATTGACAGATAGGAACTGATTGGAGAAGAAGAAGAATGGGGATAGAGAAAGGCTTGTATGAAGGAGTATAAATAAAGAGAAGAAGAAGAAGAAGAAGAAGAAGAAGAAGAAGAAGAAGAAGAGAAGAAGAAGAAAGCCTATGAAGGAGATATAAATGAAGAAGAAGAAGAAAAAGAAGAAGAAAGATTTATAAAGGAGATATAAATGAAGAAGAAAGAAGAAGAAGAAGAAGAAGAAGAAGAAGAAGAAGAAGAAGAAGAAGAAGAAGAAGAAGAGAAGAAGAGAAGAAGAAGAAAGCCCTATGAAGAAGATATAATGAAGAAGAAGAGAAATGCAAAGAAGAAGAAGAAGAAGCAAAGAAGAAGAATGAAGAAGAAGAATGCAAAGAAGAAGAATGCAAAGAAGAAGAAAAGAAAGAAGAAGAAGAAAAGAAGAAGAAAGAAGAAGAAGAAGAAGAAGAAGAAGAAGAAGAAGAAGAAGAAGAAGCCCTATGAATGAGATATAAATGAAGAAGAAGAAGAAGAAGAAGAAGAAGAAGAAGAAGAAGAAGAAGAAGAAGAAGAAGAAGAAGAAAAGCCCTATGAATAAGATATAAATGAAGAAGAAGAAGAAGAAGAAGAAGAAGAAGAAGAAGAAGAAGAAGAAGAAGAAGAAAGCCCTATGAAGGAGATATAACTGAAGAAGAAGAAGAATGCCCTATGAGGGAGGTATAAATAAAGAGAAGAAGGAGAATGCAAAGAAGAAGAAGAAGAAGAATGCAAAGAAGAAGAAGAAGAAAATGATCGAAACAAACTGTAATTCTCTAAGTAGACGTAATTAATAGTGACATGAGCGACTTGAGTAATTACCTGTATAAATCTCTCGTTTATCGGTAACAGCCCCGGGGGTAGTGACAGCCCCGGGGGTAGTGACAGCCTATCTGTTTAGCTGTCTGTTCACTAACGTGTCTCTTCTCAGAGAGACTCCTACATTTCTTTTTCTTCTCCTAACATTTCTTCATCTCTCTCTCTCTCTCTCTCTCTCTCTCTCTCTCTCTCTCTCTCTCTCTCTCTCTCTCTCAACTTCTCTCACTCTCACTCTCTCAACTTCTCTCAACTTTCTCTTTCTTTTCTTTTTCTCTCCCCCCCTCTCTGTCTCTCTCTCTCACTCTCTCTTTCAAATTCTCCCCCTTTCTCTCTCCCAACTTCGCTATCTCTCCACTCTCTCTCTCTCTCTCTCTCTCTCTCTCTCTCTCTCTCTCTCTTCTCTCTCTCTTCAATCTGTCTCTCTCCTAACTTATCTCTCTTTTTTCTCTCTTTATCTCTCTTCTCCCTGTCTCTCTCTCTCTCCCAAATTTCCAACTTCTCTCTCTCTCTCCCTAACTCCTTTCTATCTTTCTCTTTCTCGTTCTCCCCCCCCTCTATCTCCTCTCCCCCTCCCCTCTCTCTCTCCCCCTTTCTCAACTCCTCCTTTTTTTATTTAATTCTCTCTCCTTTTATTGAATAACTTTGCGCTCTGTTGGTGCGGTTTAGAATATACTGACAGTAGCCCCTGGAAGACACCCTCCCTACCCTCTAAAACCAGGGGTGTCCCAGGTATGGCATTAAACTGCAACAGTGTTTAACACCTGTTAGAGACCCCCGGATAATGTGGAATAACCCTTCATTACCATTATTCCCAGTTACACTCTGACCCGGAGTGGTAGTGCCTGTTAGGGTCCAATCTAGGGGTTAAATAGATAAAAATAAGTTTTTAAAACAAAATGAATACCCAACAAGAAAGAATAAAACAAAAACGTCCTCGGCATAAAATAACCCAACAAGGATTGACATGCCATAAATTCCAACCAACCAACCAGCCATGGGGTAAATAGATTAAAAATGAGTTTTAAAAAATGTGTTTAAAATGAAATAAAAATGATCTAGACAAAAATTGAATACACAAGAAAGAATAAAACAAAAATGTCCTCGGCATAAAATAACCCTAAACAAGTTGATCTACCGCAAAATCCATCCATCCAACCAGTCAATCAACCGACCAATCATTCATCTATCCAGCCACAAAATGGCCCCATCTATGGGCTAAAAATTTTTAAAAATCTGTTTAAAATGAAAACTGTTCTAAAATGTTGAATATTCAACAAGAATGAATAAAACAAAAACGTCTTCGGCATAAAATAACCCAACAAGGATTACCATGCAGTAAAATCCAACCAACCAACCACAAACCAACCAACTATATTTACACCCATGTTTAACACTATTTTTAATTTTACAAATTTCTAACACAAGAGACTGGCTTCAGCATAAAATACCTCATCAAGGGTTGACAAAGCCATGAAACCAGCCCAGTAGCCTGGGTATGGGGAAAATTGTATACTCAACAAGAATGAATAAAACAAACGGTCTTTAGCATAAGATAACCCAATGGTTGACATGCCGTAAAGTCCAATAAACTATAAAACTAAAACCAACCAACCAGACCAACCAACCAACCAACAGACAGCCAATAGAGAAGCTTAATATTCCAAATGTCGATGGGAGTCTTTATTGCTCAGAGTAACCCTTTGTTGCCCTTAGTAGCAATGAAGATCTTGATTTATTCAATTCCATGGCTTTATCTTGTTACGATTTTAGTAGCCATCCTTTAGGCTTCAAGCAAGAGTGCTTGTCCAGCGGAGATCCTTTGTGTTAGGCAGGGCGCGACCCTTGTTAAATAATCCCTTGGTTCTTCCGTGGTGCTCCTCAGTCTTGGTCAGTCCTTAGTAAATGATTGCAAATGGACGTCTCTCAGTATCAGGGATTAAGTAGTCAACCAGCCACGTATTCGGGCTGTTGATTGGCCGAGGTTTAAACCAAGTGACCTCGCTTAGTCTATAAATTTAAGCGGTGTATTGTAGCACATCTTATATACCAAAACAATCCAACATATCTCTTCTTCAAACTGTATCTTCACTTTCTTAGTTATTAAATCCACAATTTAAAGGATTGGAGATACAATTACCATTTACAAGTTTCTAACACAAAAAAACTGACTTCAGAATAAAATAGTTTGTTTGTTTGTTTGTTTTGTTTTACGGCATATCAACCTCAGTGGGTCATTTAATGCCGATAAAGTTTTGAAATAAATCAATTCTTAATGGATAATACAATTTTTTATAAATACATTTTTCTATTTAACCGATAGATGGGACCCTAACAGGTACTACCACTCCGGGTCAGAGTGAACCAGGGAGCAATGGTGATGAAGGGGTGCTCCACATTCCCCAAACCTCCAAAACTGGAACCTCACCATCAGATAGAGTTTAACGTCATTCCTGGGACATGTAGACCCGCAGCCATCGCCTTCTAGCACCCATATGATAAAAAGCCACAGCCCGTCTAGCCCAAGATAGGGCCAAAGTGGAGTATTGCATGTCATAAACTGCTCATCCACCTGGGCTCTATCCTTAAGCATCATAGGTCGCCACCCACGGCAAACAGGTGCAGTCGGTGCATTCTAACGCCCCAGCCGACAGGGCGAAGCATAAAATAACCTATCAAGGGTTAACCATGCCATAAAACCAACCTAGTGTTCCGATTTGGTTTTATTGCTTAAATGAGTTTTTAAAAATTAAGTTTAAAAAAATTGAAAACCCATCAAGAATGAATAAAATAAAACGTCTTCGGCATAAGATAACCCAATAAGAGTTGGCATGCCGTAAGATCCAGCAAACCAAACCAAATTAAACCTAAACCAACCAAGCCACCAACTGCCGACTCCAAATGCCGATGGGATTTTTCATTGACCAGAGTAGCCTTTCCTTTTCGTTTAGTAGCAATGAAAAATCTTAATTTATTCAATTCCATGGCTTTATCTCTTCTTCAAACTGTATCTCCACTTTCTTAGTAATTAAATCCGTTATTTAAAGGATTGGAGACACGAATACCATTTACAAATTTATAACACAAAAACAAAATGACTTCAGCATAACATAACCCATCATGGGTTAACCATGCCATAAAACCAACCAAATGTCCTGGGTATGGAAAAAAATTGAATGCCCAATAAGAATGAATAAAACAAAACGTCTCTGGCATAAGATAACCCAATAAGAGTTGACACTCCGTAAAACCTAACCAACTATATTTACAACCATGTTTAACCCTATTTTTAACTTTTACAAATTTATAACACAAAAAAAACTCATTTCAGTATAAAATAACCCATCAAGGGTTGACATGCCACAAAACAACCAACCAACCAACCAACAGCCGATAAAAGCGTTATTCTGGGCAATGAAAACTCCCAACGGTAGTCTTAAGGTTTCTCGCCTTAAGACTACCGTTGGGAGTTTTCATTGCCCATAATAACGCTTCCGTTGTCCTTAGCAACAATGAAGATCTTGATTTATTCAATTCTATTTGAGTTCAAGTGTCTTGGGTATGGAAAAAAAATTGAATACACAAGAAATCACAAAACAAAAACCTCTTTGGCATAAGATAACCCAACAAGGATTGACATACCGTAAAATCCAACTAACCAAACCAAACCAAAACCAACCAACCAGCATCCGGCTCCAAATGTCGATGGGAGTTTTCATTGCTCAGAGTAACCCTTCCGTTGCCCTTAGTAGCAATGGAGATCTTAATTTATTCAATTCCATGGCTTTATCTCCCCCTTCAAACTGTATTTTCACTTTCTTAGTTATTAAATCCGTTATTTAAAGGATTGGAGACACGAATACCATTTACAAATTTATAACACAAAAAAACTCATTTCAGTATAAAATAACCCAACAAGGGTTTACATGCCACAAAACAACCAACCAACCAATCAACGTCCGATAGAGAAGCCTAACACTCCAAATGCTGATGGGAGTTTTCATTGCCCAGAATAACGCTTCCGTTGTCCTTAGCAACAATTCTATTTGAGTTCAAGTGTCTTGGGTATGGAAAAAAAATTGAATACAGAATAAGAAATCACAAAACAAAAACCTCTTTGACATTAGATAACCCAACAAGGATTGACATGCCGTAAAATCCAACAAACCAAACCAAGCCAAAACAAAACCAACCAACCAACCCCCGACTCCAAATGTCGATGAGAGTTTTCATTGCCCAGAGAAACCCTTCCGTTGCCCTTAGTAGCAATGGAGATCTTAATTTATTCAATTCCATGGCTTTATCTCCCCCTTCAAACTGTATTTTCACTTTCTTGGCTATTAAATCCACAATTTAAAGGATTGGAGACACGAATACCATTTACAAATTTATAACACAAAAAAATCATTTCAGTATGAAATAACCCATCATGGGTTGGTTAACCATGCCATAAAACCAACCAAATGCCCTGGGCATGGAAAAAAAATTGAATGCCCAACAAGAATGAATAAAACAAAACGGCTCTGGCATAAGATAACCCAATAAGAGTTGACACCCCGTAAAACCTAACCAACTATATTTACAACCATGTTTAACCCTATTTTTAACTTTTACAAATTTATAACACAAAAAAAACTCATTTCAGTATAAAATAACCCATCAAGGGTTGACATGCCACAAAACAACCAACCAACCAATCAACGTCCGATAGAGAAGCCGAAGACTCCAAATACCGTTGGGAGTTTTCATTGCTCAGAGTAACGCTTCCGTTGTCCTTAGCAACAATGAAGATCTTAATTTATTCAATTCTATTTGAGTTCAAGTGTCTCGGGCATGGAAAAAAAATTGAATACAGAATAAGAAATCACAAAACAAAAACCTCTTTGGCATTAGATAACCCAACAAGGATTGACATGCCGTAAAATCGAACAAACCAAACCAAACTAAAACCAACCAACCAGAATCCGGCTCCAAATGTCGATGGGAGTTTTCATTGCTCAGAGTAACCCTTCCGTTGCCTTTAGTAGCAATGAAAAATCTTAATTTATTCAATTCCATGGCTTTATCTCCCCTTCAAACTGTATCTCCACTTTCTTAGTTATTAAATCCGTTATTTAAAGGATTGGAGACACGAATACCATTTACAAATTTATAACACAAAAAAACTCATTTCAGTATAAAATAACCCATCAAGGGTTGACATGCCACAAAACAACCAACCAACCAATCAACGTCCGATAGAGAAGCCGAAGACTCCAAATGCCGATGGGAGTTTTCATTGCTCAGAGAAACCCTTCCGTTGCCCTTAGTAGCAATGGAGATCTTAATTTATTCAATTCCATGGCTTTATCTCCCCCTTCAAACTGTGTATTCACTTTCTTGGCTATTAAATCCGTTATTTAAAGGATTGGAGACACGAATACCATTTACAAATTTATAACACAAAAAAACCCATTTCAGTATAAAATAACCCATCATGCATTAACCATGCCATAAAACCAACCAAATACCCTGGGCATGGAAAAAAAATTGAATGCCCAACAAGAATGAATAAAACAAAACATCTCTGGCATAAGATAACCCAATAAGAGTTGACACCCCGTAAAACCTAACCAACTATATTTACAACCATGTTTAACCCTATTTTTAACTTTTACAAATTTCTAACACAAAAAAACTCATTTCAGTATAAAATAACCCATCAAGAGTTGACATGCCGTAAAATCGAACAAACCAAACCAAACCAAACCAAAACCAAAACCAACCAACCAACCAGCATCCGACTCCAAATGTCGATGGGAGTTTTCATTGCTCAGAGTAACCCTTCCGTTGCCCTTAATAGCAATGGAGATCTTAATTTATACAATTCCATGGCTTTATCTCCCCCTTCAAACTGTATTTTCACTTTCTTAGCTATTAAATCCACAATTTAAAGGATTGGAGACACGAAATACCGTACAGTGTCAAAAGTTATTCCAGCCTCATTTCGTTGTTTGTGTTCTGCTTTTTTTTTTTTTTTTTACGAAGAAATAAAAACAATCGTCTGATTTTTGTGCCGAGGGCCGAATTACACCTGGCATTTATCTTTACATAGGCACCACCGTTGCCTGAATTGTTGAAGTCGACGCAAGGGATGAAGAGGAGAGCGTCATGGAGCCTGTTGAGATATGCATCGCGAAAGATGATGCTTGGGGGGTGGGGGGGGTCGGTCGGGAAAGGCATTCGACACTTGGCAAGGTTAGATAGACGACGAAAAGAAGATGTTGATTGAAATATATACGACAGACGAAAAATTAAAACTTTTTTTTTTTTACAACGTTCCGCCCCTTTGCTACGAATTTTATTATATACAGTGGTGTTTTGACTTACGAGGTTCCGACTTACGAGCTTTTTCGAATTACATGTTACTCGGTAGTTCTTTTTGCATTGTACTGATAGCTAGAATTTGGAGTAGGAGAAAGCTTCAGATACGCTTAAATTAATAAGGTTTTATTACACCAAAGAAAAAGGTTGACTAAAAACATTTAGGTTTTCAAATTTATTACGCTAAAGAAAAATATTACAGTGGTAATTGGTCGTATGAGTGCTTCAACTTACGAGTTATCTGAGCTTCGAACTGTCACTCAGTCGATGTTTTGGTTTGGTTTCTTTTATTTAATGGCATATCAACCCTCCTGGATTATTTAATGTCATTACGCGAAGGTCCACTCTAACCTGGGTTTGGTTTGGTTTGGTTGGTTGGGTTTTACGGCATGTCAACCCCTTGGGTTATTTTATGCCGAATACTTCTATTGGTAAAAAAAAATGTTTAATGCTAACAAAGTTTTGAAATAATTTCATTCTTAATGGATAATACAATTTTGTTTATAAACTCATGTTTTCTATTTAACCCATAGATGGGACCCTAATAGGTACTACCACTCCGGGTCAGAGTGGACCAGGGAGCAATGGTGATGAAGGGGTGCTCCACATTCCTCAAACCTCCAAAACTGGAACTTCACCATCAGATAGAGTTTAAAGTCATTCCCAGGACACCGCAGCCACCGCCTTCTAGCACCCATATGATAAAAAAAGGATTGGGGGTTGCCATAAGAGCAATAGGATTGGGACAGTCAAGTAGGTGCTAGGGCTTGATCTAACCTGGGGTGGTAGCACTAATTAGGGTCACATCAATGAGTCAAATAAAAAAAAAGAAGTATTTAAATATTATTAGTACTAGCAAAATAAAAAAAATGCCCTCTGGTCGATATAAAAATAAATGTATAAAATATGTTGCCTGAGGTGGGAGTTAAAAATTCAATGTCAGAGAGTTCGCATCATAAGTAAGTAAAATCAAATGTATTAAATGAGTAAAAAAATAAAACAATTTGAAATAGAAATTTAGTTCTAACTTTAAATAAGTATTAAAATAAAACAAACTCTGTATAAGTATATAATACCGAGCATGGATTTATTAAAACATGTTTTTAAAAAAATAACGAGGGCTGTCTAATGTTGCATGCTCAAATTTTGAGTGTACTTATTCTGTGTTATGACAATTTTGGGTAAGGTGATGTAAGCAGTGACGTAGTTTTTGTTACAGACAAATAGAGAGCCAATCTCCATTATTAATAGATTGCTAGCAAAAATGTGCCCTCTGCGCGCAGGTAATTAAGTTTTAATATAATTAAATGTTATATTGAATTAGAAAGACTAATAGAATTGCATAATAGATTACAATTCTTTTATTCTAATTAATTTCAATATAAAATCATACGTAGGGTTGCTTTTAATACGCTGGAGAATAAAACAATAATATTAGAAATCAAAAACACCAAGTAATTATTTATTAAACACAGTTTTGTTAAAACCGGTATGTAAATTATTCACATCATATGCTATGTAAACATTTAATTTCTTAATGATATATAACACACATTGCAGGATTTTAAGCATATTAATAATATAGGCCGTTTCGAGGCAAATCTATCTCAGCTAGACCTTAATAGGGACATTATTAATAAATAAGATGCCAATTAATATTAAAGGGGCCGGATTAGCTCAGTCGGTAGGGCGTTCGGCTAGAAACCACAAGGTTCCTAGTTCGATACCGATCCTCGCCAACTCAGCGTATGAGTAGCACAGGGATTTGTGTGGTAAAGTAAGGAGCTGAAGGTAGGTGTGGCGCTCTGCCTCAGACGCCAAAACAATCTCCTTGGTCTAGCGCTAGTGAAAAGGGGATAGACTATAGACTCCCTCGCTGACTGGCTGATACCGACTTTAGGCCGCCTCGACGACTTTATTACTTAATGGTTATTTAATAACCATGAGAATATAACGTAAATAATTAAGGAAATTTTGACAGTGGTGACGTAATTTCGGTTACAGTCAGGCAGACATAATCTCCATTATGATAAGATATAGGAATATTTGATACTATATAACTGTGTACAAATTATTTGTATTAAGAATAGTAACTTAAAAACTATGATTTTTTTTTATTAAGGATTATTATTACTAGTTACTTGAAACCATATAACTGGAATACCTGTACTATATAGTTATAAATTATTATAACTATATAGTAACAGGTATTCCAGTTATATAGATTTCAAGTAACTAGTAATAATAATCCTTAATAATAAAAAAAAATAAAAAAAAAAAAAATCATCGTCGGATGGGTGATGGACGAATCCCGAAAGACATCCTGTATGGAGAGCTAACATCTGGTAGACAGATTGGTCGCCCCTACTGCGATTGAAGGATGTCTGCAAAAATGATCTCAGGTGCTTTGGCATTGTCCATTTCCAGCTGGCGAAATTTGGTCAAGACCGCCCTCGGGTGGGGCAGAATCTCCATAGAGGACTGTACATGTCAAGAGAAGTCACCCCTGTAGAACATCATGAAGCTAAGAGGTCCATAGAAAAGCAACGGCAACAAAGCATCGGAAACATCATCATCTACAGGGACAACCTACAAATGCGGATACAATCTGTTTGGTCGAGAATGTTTCTCAAAACATAGGACTTCATAGTCACAGGAGTGCTGCAACTTCAGGGCACACAAACTTTTTATCATAGTCTTTCGAGACTGAATTGCCATGATATAGTTATAAAATTATTTGTATTAAGAATAGTTACTTGAAGCTCTAATTGTTACTAATGATTATACTTTACTTTTTTGACTGCGTCCCCTTGCGTCCCCAGCGTTTTGGAGACCTTACTTTTGAGATTACCCTCCTATAATTACTCATTAGTTTTAGATGTCAACCATTTTGTTTTAAATTGTTTATACGGAAGTATTTAATGTTATTTGTTTTACTTATAAAATACTTATCTATAAACATCATCAGTTCAGAGAGAGAGAGAGAGAGATGAGAGAAGAGAGAGAGAGAGAGAGAGAGAGAGAGAGAGAGAGAGGAGAAGGAAAGGAAAGGAAATACCGGCGACGAATCAATCACGACCAAATTTAAGCTTATCGGAAACTCTGGTGGGGCCATAAATGTTAACCCTTTCTTTTTTGACTACTTGGAAGAATTTTGATGGTCACATGACAGGAAGGCCAACTTTTCGTCACTCCAGCTGTCTGGAATGTATTCCACTGACCGCAAGAGAAAATATCTTCTTTTTTTATCAGATCTACGGAACAAAACGGTCGATAAAAAGCATTTTGCGTACACACATTAAGACTGTCGATGGCTTGTCGTTTAACGGAGACAGAGACAGAGACAGAGAGAAGAGTAGGAGATACACACGCACAGAGAGAAGAGCAGACAGACAGACGACAGACAGAATAGATAGTTAGATACAGAAGAAACGGCAGATAGATACACAGAGAGAAACGGCAGAGAGAGGGGGACAGACAGACAGAAAAAAGAAAGAGTGTGAGACGCAGAGAGAGAGAGAGAGAGAGAGAGAGAGAAGGAGAGAGAGAGCGACAGACGGACAGACAGATACAGACAAACAGACAGATAGATACACAGAGAGAAACGGGCAGAGAGAGAGAGAGAGAGAGGGGGGGAAACAGACAGACAGACAGAAAAAAGAGAAAGAGTGGGAGACACACAGAGAGAGAGAGAGGAGAAGAGTGAGACAGACAGACAGACAGATACACAGGCAGATAGATACACAGAGGAAGAAACGGGGCAGAGAGAGATAGAGAGAGAGAGGTGGTACAACAGACAGAAAAGAGAAAGAGTGGGGGACACACACACACACACACACACAACATACAGAGAAAAAGAGACAGACAGACAGACAGCACAGAGGAAACAGGGCAGGTAGATACACAGAAGAGAACGGACAGAGAAAGAGAGAGAGAGAGAGAGAGAGAGAGAGAGAGCGGAAAGAAAGAGCCCCCCTTTCTTTCCGCTCTCTCTCTCTCTCTCTTCTCTCTCTCTCTCTCTCCTCTCTCTCTCTCTCTCTCTCTCTCTCAGACAGACTGGCAGAGAAAAGAGATAGATAGGAAGACACATACACAGAGACCGAGACAGAGAATATACACATAGAAAGCCAGAATATTGCAGAAAATACTTGGACATAAATATTTACCGTAAGATTATTTAATAATAGCGTGATCCCAGGAGGCTATCCTCCAGGCAACACGCGCTCCCTCGTTAAATGGAGGGCTGGGTTTATTGCCCAGCGCCTTGGGGCCAAAGTAAAAAGTAATCTACTGAGTGACAACTCGTAACTCGGAAAAACTCGTAAGTTGGGACACTCGTAAGTAAAGATACCACTGTAATCTTTTTCTTTTGTGTAATAAATTTGGAAACTTTTATCGTGAACTACTAATATAGCGTATCCAGAGAGACAGAGACAGAGACAGAGAGGCAGAGAGGCAGAGAGAGAGAGAGAGCGAGAGAGAGAGAGAGAAAGGAAAGACTCACACACATAGAGAAAGGAAGAGAGACATACACAAGGACACGGGGAGACATACACAGAGAGGTACCGAAAGCAGAGAGAACGAAAGGTAGAAACGTTGATACACAGAGACAGACAGAGATAGAGACAGACAGAAAGAAAGACAAAAGTGACAGAGAGACAGAGAAACGAGAGAGAGAGAGGGAGAGGAGAGAGAGAGAGAGAGAGAGAGAGAGAAAGACACACACACACATAGAGAAAGGGCGAGAGAGAGAGAGACATTACACAAGGACACGGGGAGACATACACAGAGAGGTACAGAAAGAGAAAGGAACGAAAGGCAGAAACGTTGATACACAGAGACAGACAGTGATAGAGACAAGACAGAAAGAGACAAAGAGATAGAGAGACAGAGAGAAACCGAGAGAGAGAGGGGGAGAGAGAGAGAAAGAAAACACACACACATAGATAAAGGGCGAGAGAGGAGGGGGGGAGAGACATACACAAGGACACAGAGAGACATACACAGAGAGGTACCGAAAGACAGAGAAACGAAAGGCAGAAACGTTGATACACAGAGACAGACAGAGATAGAGACAGACAGAAAGAGAGACAAAAGAGATGAGAGACAGAAGAACTGAGAGAGAGAGGGGAGAGAAGAGAGAGAGAGAGAGAGGAGAGAGAAAAGACACACACACACATAGAGAAAGGGCGAGAGAGAGAGAGACATACACAAGGACACGGGGAGACATACACAGGAGAGGTCAGAAAGAGAAAGGGAACGAAAGGCAGTAAGGAGAAACGTTGATACACAGAGACAGACAGAGATAGAGACAGACAGAAACAGAGACAAAGAGACAGAGAGAAGGAGAAAACGAGAGAGAGAGGGGGGAGAGAGAGAGAAAGAAAGACACACACACATAGAGAAAGGGTGAGAGAGAGGAGATAGAGGGGGGGGAGAGACATACACAAGGGACCCAGAAGACATTACACAGAGAGGTACCGAAAGACAGGGAGAGCAAAAGGCAGAAAACGTTGATACACAGAGACAGACAGAGATAAGACAGACAAAAACAAAGAGACAGAGAGACAGAGAAACGAGACAGAGAGAGAGAGAGAGAGAGAGAGAGAAGAGAGAGAGAGAGAGAGAGAGGAGAGAGAGAGAGAGAGAACAAAGACAGTGACAGACAGAGATTACAGACAGACTGAGAGAGAGATGTATACACCACATGAAAGTATATGATAAGCTCCTTTTTATCTAAGTCTGCATTTGAAAAATATCGAAGACATTTTCAATTCCTCAAAAAGTGTTAAAACAGAAACCGTCGTGGCATAATGATTAACAAACTAATATCGTATAATTGTGTATAAATTATTAATACTAGCAAAAATTTTTAAAATAGATTTTTGAAACATATTGCCTGAAGGGGTGGGAGTAAAACATTCAATGTCAGCGAGTTTGTACCCTAAGTAAGTAAAATCATCAAAATCATAAAATTCATTAAAAGATGAAACAATTTTGAATTGTAAACTTTAATATGTATTAAGTAAAACAAACTATATATAGATATATAATACCAGTCATGTATTTATCAAAACTTGTTAAAAAAATTTAAATTTAATCATCACATTATATATAGTCGTTATTTTTTTATCTAATGTAAACATTACTTTTCAATCTATAGCAATTGTCGAAAAATCCGCGTTTTTACAAAACAAAATTAACTCCCTGTTTGAAAAAAATTACAAAAATCAGGGAATTATCAATTTTAATGAAAATTTTCAGTATTGATTTAGTAATGATGGTTTATAATGCAGCAATTATTATTTTTACAAGTACAAAATTAAAAAACGCCCTCCGCCGATGTAAAAATAGATTTTTGAAACATATTTGTCTGAAGTGGGAGTATAAAATTCAATGTCAGCGATTGTACCCTAAGTAAGTAAAATCATCAAATTCATTAAAGGATTAAAAATAAAACAATTGAAATGTATACTTTAAATATGTATTAAATAAAACAACTATATATAGATATATAATACCAGTCATGTATTTATTAAAACTTGTTTTAAAAAACATGAGGACTGTCAAATGTTGCTATGTTCAAATTGAGAGTATTTATTCTATGTTAATGACGATTTTAGGTTAGTGTGATGGAAGCAGTGACGTAGTTTTGTACAGACAAAAAACCGGAAGCGAATCTCCATTATTAATAGATTTGATAAGGAATACTTGGTGTATAACCGCTGTGCCAAAAAAAAAATCACTTAAGAAACTACACAAAAAATGTAAGATGAATTTACAATGAACGGTTCTCCTTAACCTCAAGGCATAAAATAACCCTGGATGGGTTGGATACGCTATTACAAAAATCAATCAATCTTTATTTTCATGTTTCCTCTGTTTAACAATGGACACGGTGAGACGAGTTTAAATCCTGGACGAGGCTGTTCACATAGCGCTAATACCCATGGGAAAGGTATGAATCCAACTATATTCCCTCTAGCTATGGGTAAATAGTAGGACAAACTTGTCCCTTGGATTTTTGTTAAGCAGCCAGTCTAGAAGAAGGAAAACTTTGAATTCAAACCTGTTAAACTCCACTTAAGAAATTGACATTGTTGAGTAACTGGCCGCCATCCTTGGTTCCAGTTGTAAAAGAACTTAAAGTAAACAAGTAAGTAAATCAATAAGTCCTTGTGGGATAGTGTCCTTTAGGTCCGACGTCCTAGATGATCCAAAAAGCAGTGAGCTAAGATTAGAATCAGGCCTCTATAAATACACCAACAGCAGCAGCACTGCCAGGGATTGGATAATAGGAATCTTCGGTGGTCACGTAGTAGTCAACGAGTCTATATTTAGAAGTGACCCATTGGCGCACGCCTTATATACTCAAAAAACTCCAACAGACCTTGTGTCATATCCTGTTCGCACGGACGGGTTGGTAAATATGTAAGTATTTTACAAACATTCCACTGTGACAGTCGAACACAATGATCATTATAATGGGGATCCACACACAAACCGAAGCTCATGTGTGGCTAGTGTTTAAAAATTGCGTTAATCCCTTCGGCATTCCTCTTTTGAGGTGCCCCAGGTGCTGGGCAATAAAACTAGCCCTGCCCTTTTTAGACGAGGGGTGGGTGTTGCCTGGTGGGTAGCCTCCTAGGATCACGCTAATTATTCAATATCTTACCGCTCCTATGGCCGACGCCACTGGACACAGGCCATGAAAGTCGGTTAAATATCTATGTCGAAGTATTTTCTGCAATATTCTGTGTCTACGTTATTTCTATTAATGATGGAGATTTTTCTGTAACCGAAACTAAGACACTGCTTACGTCACATTACCCAAAATAGTCATAACAGAATAAATAAACTCAAAATTTGAGCATGCAAACTTAGACTATCCTCATTGTTTTTTAAAACAAGTTTTAATAAATACGTACCCGGATTATAGAATGATATATAGTTTGTTTTATTTTAATACATATTTAAAGTTACCAGAACTAAGCTTCTATTTCAAATTTTTTTTTTTTGTTTTTTTTGTTTTTGTTTTTTTATTCATTAATAAATTTGATTTACTTATGATACAAATCCTCAAACACTGAATTTTAACCCCCACCACGACTCAGGCAATATCTCTTTAAAAAATTAGTTTTTTCACCGCCAAAATGGCGTTATTTTATTATTTTTTTTTTACTCCTTTAATATAAATTTGATTTTACTTACTTATGATACGAATCCTCATACATTGAATTTTTAAACCCCACCACCACTCAGGCAATATCTTTTTAAAAAAATTAATTTTTACACCGCCAAGACGGCGTGTTTTTTTGTTTTTGTTTTTTGTTTTTGTTTTTTTACTAGATCAAAAAGGGAAGTTTTAAAAAATCTTTTTAAAAATTGAGTTTGGAAACAATTTAATACCCAACAAGAATGAATAAAACAAAAGGTCTTCGGTATAAAATAAACCAAGAGTTGTGATACCATAAAATCCATCCAACCAACCAACCAACCAACCAACCCAGTTACTTGTGACGATAATTCGCGTTTAATTGATTTGTGATGTGGCAATTCAATCCTATCTTAGCCATTCGGATTTTCTGTTTAGGTGTGAATAAAGTAATTTGGCTCCATTTTTGTGGAAGACCAGAGATTTCACTGCTGATACAGATAAATATTCTTGGCTGTTAAAGCTTTTTTTTATCGTCTACAAAAGAAAGGGAAAATGGAAAAAAACGAGGAAAGGTTATAAAATAAGGAGAGAATCTTATTGCTTCAATAGTAAAGAGTTTATTTTTTTCCATATATAGGAAAGACGTCATATTTCAATTTATCAATGGTGAAGATGTTACTTTTCAATGTATATTGCAAAGGCATCATATTTCAATCTATAGAGTATGATGTTATTCTTTCATCTATTAATAATTGTCTATTAATAATGGAGATTCGCTTCCGGTTTTTGTCTGTAAGAAAAACTACGTCACTGCTTACGTCACTATACCCGAAATCGTCATAACGTAGAATAAATACACTCAAAATTTTAGCATGCAGCATTAGACAGTCCTCATTGTTTTTAAAAACAAGTTTTAATAGATACATCCCCAGTATCGTATATTTATATATAGTTTGTTTTATTTTAATAGATATTCAGTTTCGATTTCAAATTGTTTCTTTTTTTTTTTACTCCTTTAATAAATTTGATGATTTCATGATTTATGGTTCAAACTCCCCGACATTTAATTTTTAACTTCCACCTCCTCAAGCAATATCTTCCAAAAATTTATTTTTACATCACCCGGAGTTTTTTTTATTTTATTTTGGTAGCATTAATAATGGAGATTGTCTGTATTTCTGTCTGTAACAAAAACTACGTCATAGCTCTACGTCACAGCTTACGTCACAATATTCTTATGCTATATACACCCAAAATTTCAGTAAGCAATTTAAAAATTGTTTTTTACTCCGTCTTTTTTACAGTAACAAGAAGTTAACTAAAAAGTTACAAATAAATAAATACCTACGATTTTGTGGAAAATTGATGTGGAAAATATTCAAAATAATTGTTTCATTATTACATGCATGCAACTTTTTATTTGAGAGGGATGGGAATCAGTTTTCATTTCAAATTGTTTTATTTTTTTTTTTTTACTCCTTTAATAAATATGAGGATTTTGCTTACTTATGATACAAACCCTCTGACATTGAATTTTTAACTCCCACCCTCTCAGGTAATGTCTTTCAAAAATTCATTTTTACAACGCCAGGTGGGTGTTTTCTGTTGCTAGTCTATTAATAATGGAGATTCGCGTCCGGATTTTGTCTGTAACAAAAACTACGTCACTGCTTACGTCACTATACCCAAAATCGTCATAACATAAAATTTATATTTCAAATTGTTTTATTTTTTAATCCTTTAATGAATTTGATGATTTTACTTACTTAGGGTACTAACTCGCTGACATTGAATGTTTTACTCCCACTCCTCATGCAATATGTTTCAAAAATCTATTTTTACATTGCCCGGAGGGTGTTTTTTTATTTTGTACAAGTAAAAATAATAACTGATGCATTATAAAATTCATTCATTACTAAATCAACACTGAAAATTTCATTAAAATTGGATAATTCCCTGATTTTTGGTAAATTTTTTTCAAACGGGGGAGTTAATTTTGTTTTGTAAAAACGCGGATTTTTCGACAGATTGGGTATACCTTGTCTTTGCTATAGACTGAAAAAGTAATGTTTTTATATTAGATAAAAAAATAACGACTATATATCATGTGATGATTAAATGTTAAATCTTTATAGATAATAATTTTTCTTTAGTTATAAATTTAACATAAGCGTATCTGAAGAACGCCCGCACCTCAAATTTAAGCTCTCAGCACAATGCAAAAAATCTACTGAGTAACAGTTCGTAACTCAAAAGAACTCGTAATTTGGGACAATCGTAAGTCAAGGTATCTCTGTAATATTTTTCTTTTGCATAATAAATTTGGAAACTTAAATGTTTTTAGTGAACTGAGCGTATCTGAAGCTTACTCATACCCCAAATTTTAGCTCTCAACACAAAGCAAAAAATCGACTTAGCGCCAGCTCATAACTCCAAAAACTCATAATTTTGGGTACTCGTAAGTCAAGGCATAACTAATATTTTTCTTTGGCACAATAAATTAAAATATTTTTAGTGAACTTGTTAACATGGGCATATCTGAAGCTTGCTCGTACCTCCAATTTTAGCTCATAACACAAAACAAAGAAATCGACCGAGTAAGGGCTCATATTTCGGGAGACTCGTAATTTGGGTTATTCGTAAGTCAAGTTACATATTCATGTTTTTCGTGGACTTATTAGCATAAGCGTATCTGAAGCTCGCTCGTACTTCAAATTTTAGTTCACCTCACAAAACAAAGAAATCGACCGAGTAACAGCTCATATTTCGGGTGACTCGTAAGTCAAGTTAAATATTCATGTTTTTCGTGGATTTATTAGCATAAGCGTATCTGAAGCTCGCTTGTACCTCCAATTTTAGCTCACAACACAAAGCAAAGAAATCGAGCGAGTGACAGCTCGTAACTAAAAAAAAACCTCGTAAGTTGGGACACACGTAAATCACTGTAATATTATTTTGGCATAATAGATTTGGAAACTGGAAAGTTTTTACTGAAATTATTATCATAAGCGTATCTGAAGCTCGCTCGTACCTCAAATTTTAGCTCTCAAAACAAAGCAACAAAATCAACTGAGTGAGAATTCTTAAGTCCAAAACCTCGTAAATTGAGGACTCGTAAGTTGAGTGACTCGTAAGTGGGGGACTCGCAAGTTGAGGGTTGTAAGTTGGGGGGACTCGCAAGTTGAGGGGTAAGGGTATCACAAGTTGAGGACTAGGGACTCGTAAGTTGGGGAACTCGTAAGTTGGGGACTCACAAGTTGAGGGACTCGGAAGTTGGGGACTCGCAAGTTGGGACTCGTAAGTTGGGAACTCGCAAGTTGAGGACTCGGAAGTTGGGGGACTCGCAAGTTGAGGGACTCGCAAGTTGGGGGACTCGTAAGTTGGGGGACTCGTAAGTTGGTGGACTCGTTAATCAAGGTACCACTATACGTTTTTCCGCCCTTTTTTTATAAATATATATTCCTACTTACGCCTTTTTATACTCTCTATCTTCTCATCTTATTTTCCCAGTTACTTCCAGTTTTGTTTTTTTTTTTGTTTGGTTTTTTGAAAAATTGAATCATAAAATTAATGATGTTCACTTGAATATAAATCATCAACTTCAAGGGAAAGAAAGATTGTGTTGATAATTTTTTTCATCATACTCATGAAAATGTTAAAAAAGCTTCCATATATATATATATATATATATATATATATATATATATATATATATATATATATATATCTGTGTGTATGTGTGTGCGTGTGTGTGTGCGTGTGTGTGTGTGTTTATATATAATATATATATATATATATATATATATATATATATATAAACACTCACATACACACATACACACACACGCATATATATATATATTATGCATATGTTTATATATACATATATATGCATATATATGTTTATATATATATATATATTATATGTTTATATGCATACATATTATATATAGGTGGTATGTATTTTATGTAAAACACCACACACACACACACACACACACACACATATATATATATGTTTATGTATATATACATATATATGTTTGTGTGTTTATATGTATCTATATATTATTCTATGTTTATATACATATATGTTTATATATATACATGTGAGTGTGTGTGCGCGTACGTGTGTGCACGTGTGTGTGTGTGTGTGTGTGTGTGTGTGTGTGTGTGTGTGTGTGTGTGTGTGTGTGTGTGTTTGAAGAGAGGTTGGCTTAATGAAGAAGACAAAAATCGAGCTAGTCACAATTTTGACCGGTACGATAAGTCGGAATTATGAATGAATATAAAAGTGCACAATACATTTGTAGAGCTGATATAGAAAATCCATAAAATCAGAATATATCTATCTTCTAGACGTGACAAGTCCATTTGTTCAGTATAAACTATTTCTGGTTAAATTCGCATGGTTATTTGATATATACATGATGAATTTTTTTAAAGTTGATATATATATATATATATATATATATATATATATATATATATATATATATACTAGCAAATATATGCACCCTCCGGGTGCAAGTATTTAAATTTAATGTAATAAAATATTTTATTAAATTAGAAAGGCAAATGAAACTAAATAAGAATACAGATAAAAAGATTTGAAACAGAGGGAGTATAATAAAAAATGGAACAACTGAAACTTACTCTTCCATCACTCTCGTCTTTCATTGTTATTTTTTTCTAATTTAAGTATTTAGTTATAAGAGGAAGTAAAGAAATAAAATGAGTTATTTTTATCTTGTAATGGATTTCATTTAAGATTCATTGAAGAGATTTTTGCTTATATTCATTAAAATAAAACCAAACAGTTAGAAATCAATAATACTAAGCACATATTTATTAAATTCGATTTTTTAATATTAATATGCAAATTAGCCTTCCCGTTTACACTGTAAACCGCTATTTTGTTGTATATATAAATATAATTGCATGTTGTCAATATGTAGACATAGTTAACAGTATTAATAACGTATGACAATTTTATTAATAATTGAGGTTAAACAAAAATAAAATCATGGAGAATGTGATGTCTATAACTAAGAGAATTGTGACTTGAGTAGGAATATAGTTTCGGTTACAGACAGAAAAACACACAATCTCCATTATAATAAGATATATATATCATTGGCATTTCAATCTCGGAAGACTATAATGTAGTTTTTGTGCCCCTGAAGTTACAGCGCCCCCTGTGACTGGGAAGTCCAATGTTCGAAAACATGCTTCTTGCTTTTTTTTTTAGTGTGAGGCCTTTTTCTTTTATGGGGTCTAGTGATGTTCGGAGAATTCTTTTAGAAATGTTCGAAGAGAATTTTTTAAATCACTTTTGGAACGCTGAAATAGACCGTTAGAATTTGGATATTTGATTTTTCTAGGGGTTATGGTAGAAATAATTTCTTTCGTTTTTCCCCAACGAATTTTTTCATTCAAAATAAAATTTCACTCAGATGAAGGCCGAATCTTCTCTGTGTGCGGAATATTTTCCCACAGATGAACTGACCGAAACACATGTGTAAGTGATATTGATTAAATTCATCTTTTATTATCCATTCCATTCTTTCTTTTCTTTATTCATTCTTCCTCATGTTGTTGGATTCATTTCCAATTTCACACACACACACACACATATATATAATATATAATATATATATATAAATATATATATTATATATATATATTATTATATAGAGATTGTGGGTTTGTCTGTCTGTAACCGAAACTATATCATTATACAAATCACAATTCCCTTAGTTATTTACATCACATTCTCCATGATTTGATTTTAAATTTAAACCTCAATTATTAATAAAATTGTTTTACATCATTAAGACTGTTGACCATATCTACATACTAATAACATGCAATTCTATTTATATATACAACAAAATAGCGGTTTACAGTGTGAATGGGAAGGCTAATTTGCATATTGATCTTAAAAATTTGATTTTAATAAATATATGCTTGGTATTATTGATTTCTAATTTTTTGGTTTTATCTTAATGAATATGAGCAAAAATCTCGGGGATAAATCTTTAAAGAAATCCATTAACAAGAAGAAATAACTGTCATTTTATTCTTTACTTCCTATTTTAACTAAATAGTTAAATTAGGAAAATTTACCAATGAAAGACGGGAGTAATGGAAAATGATGGAAGAGTTAGTTTCAAAGTTGTTCTATTTTTCAATCATACTCCCTCTGTCCCAAATCTTTATATCTACATTCTTATTCAGTTTCATTAGCCTTTCTAATTTAATATATTATTTTATTATATTAAAACTTAAATACTTGCACCCGGAGGGTGCATATATTTGCTAGTATATATATATATATATATATATATATATATATATATATATATATATATATGTAAACACGGTTTGTTTGGAATGGCTTTTTGCGACAATTTTTGGAGAACAAGTGCTTAATTGGAGTCGTACCTAATTTTGAAAATTAATTAATTAATAATGAATTAGGCGGGAATACCTATTTTAAATGTATGGCTAAACAAATCGAGAAAAATCAATCTCTGTATGTACATTTCGGCCTATAGGCCTCATCAGCAGAGCTATAGATCGGAAGACCGCCCTGTGCGTGATTTGAAACCGGACTGCCAAGCTGACAGGCCGATCCCATAACCCCTACACTAAACGGACTTCTTAGATTTTACGATTTGTTTAGAGTAGGATGCATTTATGTATGTATATATATATATAACGAGAGTAATGTGATAGAGGACCAGGAGAAACGGGTCAAAAGACTGAGGGGTAAAAACTGAGTTGAGCAATGTGGCAAACAGTCTAAGAAATAGATTGGCGCCTTTTTTTGCATTGAATTATTTTATAAAAAAGGCAGAATAAACGCAACAAGAAATAAATAAAGAAAAAGAACTTGAGTTAAAAAATCAAATCCAAATGTTCAGACAAGTCTTTGTAGATGTGTGTATGAGGAGGTTGGCTGTGTGTATGTGTGTATGTGGACGTATGTGTGTGAGATGTATGTGTATCCTCTCTCT